>JAEQBH010008322.1:0-162375 GCA_016808115.1 Tetrastigma voinierianum | reverse complement strand
TGAGATGGACTTGATAAACTCATTACTTGATATATGTGAGGATGAGCATATACTTGCTTTTAATGAATATATAGCCCCATGTAGTGGTGCTATTGTTGGATTCACCTATGAGTGTGAAGGTTTAGAACTAGCATTACTATGGCTGAGCTCGATGGGCCATCCTAATTTGGCAAGATTCTTTTAGATTGTGTCAGAAAATTTAAGGCCTGAATAAAATCGGGTCAATACTCATGTGGGTTTAGTCCAGGTTGTAAAAATATTTTTTTTTTTAGCATTTTTTAAAGGTTTTGACTCGTTTTGGCTTGCACCCTGCATGGGCTTGGCTGGTCAAAAGCTAGCCCGAATAAAAATTCGTTAGATTAACCCAGTCCATGTTGGCCCACAACTTAAATGGGTTGGCTTGAAATAGGTTAGGCTAACCTATTTACCAGCTCTATGAAGATTGGCCAACTTCTATGAAAGACATGTGTCAGTTTTCAGAGCACTCAGACACCCAAGGCTTCTGCATGCATGACCATTAAAAGCACTTTTTCATCAGAAAATTACGTGGGTTAAGGTAAGACACGCTGCTATGGTGGTCTCGAGGTTCATTTCAAGAGTAATTCACTACTTAAATACAATTGTTGCCTCTACTTCACTACATATCAATTCAATCTTAGTGATATTATACTTAAGGTTATTCCTTCGCCCATAGTTTTTTTTTCTTTCCTGTGGTGGCCATTAAGAGATTTGTGGAGACAATGGCTAATATGATCCGTTGTAGAGATTGGATTTTGTCAATTTGTGGTTCGCTTAAAGTTTAAAATCCTAAAATCTCTCAAATATCTTTTTTATTTAGATTTTTTCTTAAAACTCTCCTAATATTTTGCTGCCATTTTCTGCACGTTATTAAATTTCCATATCCCACATGTTGTACGAAGGAGTTGAAGATGGTGACAATACAACCACGAATCTCCCAAGATGAGATCGGGATCAAACAACGATTTCATGATTTTTATAATGTAGTTCCTATTAAAAATAATCACCATCCTACCGACAAAAAGAAAATTAACAGCACACCTCGTTGATTTTATTGCTGGAATTGCCAAGAAGAATAAAGGACACATCTCAATCTCCCGCCAACAAGACTTCTCAAGTATATCTTATTCTCTATCCCAATATCTTTTCTACTTCAATTTTTTCTCCACATCATTGTTTTTTCTTGCAGCCATCAACAACAATGATGAGCCAACATCTTATACACAAGCAATGAAGATACTCAATGGCAAGAGGCAATAGCAAAGGAGTTATACACTTGAACAAATAGCACTTGGACTCTGAGAAATTACTCCGGCAAGCCAGCAATGTCGCAAGTGAGTGTATCGACCAGAACACAATTCGATGGCTCCACAGAATCCAAGAGATAAGGCACGCTCTTACAGCGAAAGGGTATGCCTCAAGTTGAGGGACTAGACTATACCTCGAAACATTTGCCCATGCTAAGTAAACTACTGTTCATTTGTACTTTGTTGGCAATCTCAACGGTTAAACACTAGACTTTACATCAGTTGGATGTTCACAATGCTTTCATTCATGGAGATCTTAATGAAGAAGTATATATGAAGCCTTCACTTAGTTATTTATCCACCATTGATTCACGAGTCATTTACCAAGAAAATCTTTTGTAATTGATTGAAACAAGCTCTAGACAATGTACGTCAAGTTTTCAACGGCACATTTAAGATGGATTCATCTAATCCAAGGTTACAACAACTCATTATTCATATATTGCCATGGAAAATTTTGGTCAGAATCCTAGTTTACGTTGATGACGTTGTCATGGCTGCCAATGATGATATGCAACTCAATAAATTCAAGTAGTATTTAGAATCTTAGTTTCCTATCAAAGATCTTGGCATTCTCAAATACTTCCTTGGTATTGAAGTTGCTCATTCTCTTGAAGGTATTATTCTTTCGTGAAAATATACAATCGGATACTCGCTGTATAAGTTTCCTTTGCAAAAAACTCTCATTTTCCTCTATTGAACAAAATCACAAGTTAGTACTGATGATAGTCCTCTTCTCTATGATCCTAGCCTATACCGTCATCTAGTAGGACGCTTGATTTCCATTTGGATCATCACTCAATTCGACATTTGTTATTCAGTTCAGTGCTCTATCCTAAATTCATGAATAAATCCTTGACAAGGCCATTGGCGGGTCGTTTTACAAGGTGTTTTACGGTATTTCAAGTCAACACTCAAGTAAAGAATTTTTCTTCTACAAGTTCCTTGTCACTTTCTACCTATTGTGATTCGAATTGGGCTAGTTGCCCTTTAACTCGGCTATCTCTTAGTGGGTATTTCATATTTCTTGGTCATTCTCCAATCTCTTAGAAAAGTAAGAAACAACATACTGTTTCTCGGTCCTCTGCAGAAGCGAAGTATCGTTATATGGCTCTTACTGCATGTGAGTTAATTTGGTTGCAAAAATTGCTATCTAATTTAACCGTTTCTTCTTCCTCTTCCACTCATGTGTATTATGACAATCAAGTTGCCATGCATATTGCTAATAATCAAGTTTATCATGAGTGAACAAAACATATTGAATTCGACTGTTATTTTATTAGAGATCGTGATTCAATGAGAATCATCAAGCCACTCATTTCCTGCTCCACACAACATCAAGTTGTCAATTTATTCACTATAAAGCTCTTGGCAAACAACAATTTCAATTCTTGGTTGGAAAATCGGGCATTCGAAACCTCCATGCTCCAACTTGAGGGGGGTGTATTGACAATATTTATTTCCATGTACATCTTATATATGTTTTCCATATATTTCTTGATTTGCTTTCTTGTTTTTTCTTATCCTGTAATCAATGGGATTTTTATCTTTATCTTCCTTTATAGTCAGTGACAATTGTATTATCAAATTAATGAAAGAGAAACGATTCATACATAATTATGAAACTTCATACCAACCAATTATCATTTGAGTTTAGGCCTCGAGGGAAACTTTCTATTTTCTTAAAACTAATAAATTGATAATAAACATATCCAACCAATGAGGCCTAACTTAAGGGTGTAAAAAGGCCAGATTAAGGCATAGGGAAGAGACTACGTTCAAGTCTCAATAAAAACAAAATACTACAACGTTATAATACAAAATGAATAGATGTAAAAAAAAACATAGTTTAAACCTATACTTAGATTATAAAAGCTCACATGATCAACTTACACATCCAAATCAAACAACTCAACCTAAATAACAAGACCTAAAATACATAACACTGTGATACAAACATTTTCCAATAAATTTTTTGGAATTAATGGTTGAAAACCCAGTTAGTACACTTTACCCTCACTGAAATTTGCAAGTACTAGACCAAAGTTTTTTTTTTTAATGTTACCTTACTAATATTGAATTTGGCTCCACTCGAAAAGATTCTTCTTATCACATATAAAATTATAGATTTATACTCTCTATTTTTCATTCATTCCCTCGAATGTATCAATTTTTTTTTTTTTTAATTTGTAATGTTGAAATCTACATTTAAACTTTCAATCTTACTTCATCATATTATATTCCTTCCATTAATAAATGTAGAGAAAAAGTGCAAGTGGGTTGAAAAAGTAATATATTTTTTCTCTCATCTAATCATATTAGGTGTCACACTGCTTTTTTCAAACCAGGATTCCTTCCCTTAGTGTGATGTTCTAAGACCCTGCCTTAGACAACATTTCCACAAATGTGTGTACAATAACAACAAGAAGCAGTAACAAATTTATTTTACGGGTCTCAACCTACTTGCATAATCCCAACAAGAATTCATTTACAAGATTGTGTGCACAAAATTAGATTACAACAAGTCACTCAGACTTTCCTTTTACAAAGACAAATCTCACCAAAGAGCTAACCTTGTCTTTATACTGTCCAAGGTCTTTTATAGAAGGGCCTATGGGCAATTGCAACTATAAGCAACCCTTCCAAAAGACAACACATGTTGGAGCTTTGGACCATTTGATCGTTCCCTCCAAAGTTACATTCAAATTCAACCTTAGATCATCCCCAACCGCTTGCACCTCTTTTAACAAGTGTGACTGTTGGTGCCTAAAGAAAGCCTTGGGCCATCACATGTCTCAGTACATTGTCTGAAGGTCCTACTATGCACCCCACCAAGGGTCATCTGATGCAGGCCCATGTCCTGGGACATGTCTGGGTGCCATCCCTCCAAGATTAGCCATTGCCATGCACTACCATTGGTTTCATCGTCTAGCAAATGTCGCTCCTCGCCTTAGCATTGCACCATGGGTTCGAACCCATGCAAGAGTGTTGGGCCACGCCCTATGCCAACGTTTGAGAGGAAAGGTCACTGCATGCCTTGGCGCCTATGCATGTAAGCCTTCGAGGCATTTGGTTTGCTATGGATCATTCATATGGCTGTCTCAACCCTGTGTTAGCTCAACGAGAGACCACTCCAACCGCTTCCCTAAAGAGCAATATAAGCCTTTTTGGCATTTCCTTGAGGAGACATTAAGGTATGCTCACCAGGTATAATGCCTACCCACTCACTATTTTTCCCTTCAATTGAGCTCTCACTTGGCCATGTGTCGAGGTACGCAGCGCTGGTGCGCAACACACTACTTAGTAGTCAACACATGGCATGTGTTGTGTGCAACCTGCATGCAGCCGTACTACCAACTTTATAACTGCTTGCCGCCCCATGCGCTCCCATGCAACTAATAGATCGGGTTAAGTTAAGGAAGGGCTCACAAACCCACCCCCACTAACCGGTCGATGCCCTCATCAACTCGCACTGCTAGGAAGGTATCTCGACCTCCGCCTAAACCGCTACAAGGTTACATCCTTTCCCATGTAGCCTTCTCGCCTACTCGCTCCTTTCCACTGTACCAAGAAATCTATGCGTCGATTCCTTCGACTAGCCCTTATGGTTCTATGGTTAAGAATTTTCTCAACTTTTTGGTCGAACTATTTCATCACCACCGACATAGCTTGTTTCTCCTACACCCTTTCTTTGTCTAAATCTTCATGAAATGGCTTTAGAAACTCACACAAAATGTAGGATGAAGCTTCAACCGATCCGTAGCTTCCAACCAATTTGTCACTTCTAACCACTTCTTGTATCACTCTCAAAGGGACCATCATACTCGCATGAGGCTTCTCTCACGCCTTACAATGATTTCTTCCACATCCGAGGTGTCAATTTTAAGAGCACCTAGTTCCCCACTCGAACTCTTTGCGGGGTCTCCCATGTTGATTTGCATACTTCTTCATTCGCCTTGAAGCTTTTTCCAAGCTTTCTCGAGCCTCATCAAATGTCTCCTATCTAGGCTTGGCCATACAATGAGCTACCAAATTAGCTTGTCCCACACGTTGCTTTGCTACTTCAAGGGGAGCCCTAGGCTACAACCTTGTGGATATCTCAAATGGACTCATCCCGGTTGATGAGCTTCGATGCAGATTATAGCATAATTGGGTTACATCAAGTAAATCCGCCAAATTTTTTTAAGCTGGTGATATTGTCTCAGTACTTTTCCAACAAAGCATTCACCATTTATACCCAACTAATAGTATGTAGATGATTTGTTGTTGAGAATTTCAACTCTGAGCCTAATTGCTTGAAGAATTTTACCTAACACTTCCTTGTGAACCGAGCATCTCTGTCACTGACAATTTCTTTCGGAAACTCGAAGTACTTCACAAAATTATTGAAGAATGGTCTAGCCGCTTCTTCGCGGGTATGTATCCGGGGCAGTACAAAACATCAGATACTTAGAAAACTGATCAACTATCACAAACACTTATATGAATTCACACACCTTTGGAAACCTGCTAATGAAATCCATGGAGATGCCTTCCCAAGGCTTCTCCGGTTTAGGAAGTGGTTGCAACAACCTTATAGAGTTTTTCCTTTATGTCTTGTCTAATTGGCACACGAGACAAGACCGTACATATGCTTGTACGTCATCCACCACCTTTGGCCAATAGTAAGACCTAGCCAGCAAAGCCATGGTCCTTTTCCTCGATGGCCTCACACTTTGTGTCAGGGGTCTCTTACAACTTTCCTAAGATTTCCCATTGGGACATATATGTTGCCACCTTTGGCTACAAGGAGCTCACCCTTTAGCCAATATTTCCTATTCAGCCCATCTCGCACCTGCTGTCTCAACTTTTCATAACTAGCATTTGACCCAACAATCTGATTGATCTTGTCATTAAAATCTTATATAACTTCAGATAAGGCAACAATGTAGGCAATTACCTTCTTACGACCTGGCTGCACCGCCACCACATTGTGCCTCCCGTCTATGCAGATTTACCAAAGTTGAAATCGCTGCACTTTACATCAAGCCCGCTGCACTCAACTTCTTCTAAGAAGTGAAGAATGTGTTGGCCACGTTGTCGGTGAGAATTGTGAATATGCTACCCAGCAAGTAATGCCGCCATTGCTACAGACAATGAATCACAATGGTCATTTCCTTCTCATGTGTGTCAGATCGCTATCAAAGACCATCGAAGCCCAAATTTTCAAAAGCCATCGATGTCCTTCATAATTAGGACTCACCCTAAAGCTTTGTCTACAATCGCCTATACTTCCAAATGGCAACTCGAGATTAGGTAAACCGATGACTAGCTTTTGTGTGTAGCGACTCGGCCTTGGCCCGACTAGCTGATCCAAACCCCAAACCTCAAGACGCCGATTAATTCTTTTATTTACCTTTTATTTAAATTTTCTTTTAAAATGTCACACCTAATGGCGGATTCAACCGGAGCCTTCGTTTACTCCTGACTTTTCATTTATCTTATCAAAACATTTATTTATGTCATTTCATTTTAGGGTTTTCAATTACGCGGAAGCATTTTCAAATGGTAGGCCCATAAACATTTACTCTTATACAATTCATTTACAAAATGGCTTATCTTGCCTTTACAAAATGATACACAAAACAATGGTTCAGAGTTCAACTCTTTTATCCACAAAATATCACATGTTCAAAAGATATGATATGCAAATGACGGGGTATATACTTATACTCGCAACTTTCTCTATAACTCTGCGCTTCTTGCTCTTGGCCTCCTTCGCTTACTCGTAATTTCAAGTGATAGATAAAATCTATACGCCTAAGCATTTTCTGCTTAGTGGTTCTATGCAGTTTTATTCCAATTTTCAATTTAACATGACATGCATTTATCATTAAATCATGCCTTTTATATCAAACAATACGCATGCTTATTCATTTTCGCATCCTTTCACTTTACAAATCATTGATCATATCAAATATGCATTTCCATGCAACAAATCATACCATTAACTAATTCATGAGATCAAACGCATACTTTTAAAGATGTGGGTTTGGTTTACAAATCTCATTTACACTAATCAAGCTCGTTATTTCACTTTGTCTATGTAATTCATATCTGGCGACGGATTCGCAGAATCCCATCATTTTATCATTCTAATGTGCTTACATTCACACCGTCCCGCATCATGACGATGCCGCATTGGTACCGGAAAGTGATCCTTTAAATGCCATACACCATCATGACGGATGTCGGTCGGTGCATCCCCGCCGCTGACATTGGACAATTCAGTTTCATGACAGACAGATCGAGGCATCCCCGCTGCATCGCTCATTCAGATATCGATTCAATTTAAGATATCAAGAATTGACCAAATTCATTTACAATTTGATTAATCTTCACATGTACCACTCGTCAATCATTTCAATTATCACATTTTCAAATCCATATGCACTTTCGTAATATCATTTCAAAGATATACTCATTCCATATAATCATTTCAGAATTATTTGGTATACTACCAAAACACTTGAAGTAAATATAGAGTTAGTGAACAAACCGAAACTGTTGGCTCTAGTTTCCTTCCCTTCGATCTTGAATTCCAGTCGTGGTTTATCTCACCATACCTCAACAATAACAATCATGCCACTCTTAGTGCATAAAAATTTTTTATACATTTTTATTGAATTAAAAATTTATTTTCATTAACGATCTTGGGTTAAGACACTAAGTATGCCCGAAGACGAACTCGACAAGGTGAAGCGAAGGTATGATATGTTTTTCATTTAGTTTTATCCTTATTTGAACCCCCATTAATCATTTATTAGGGTCCTTAAATTATTTGCAGAATGCACGAGGCTTTCAAACAAAACTAAAATTTTTGGCTCTATGAACAAGGCTTTGTCATGCATAGCACGCATACTATTACAGAGTACACTGACATCAAGAATTAACCCGTAGGGTGCCATCTGCCTTCTGGCTTGTCACACAAGGTGCCTCACGTGGGCAAAGGTCCGATTTGTCACTTTTCCTTCTTTGCTCCTTTTTGCGATTTTTCTCCAAAAATCACTCCAAAACCCAAACTAAAACATGGGAATCACTCCCAATGACATCCAAATACCATCCTAAACCAACCATGAGCAAAACCCATGGATGGATTAGAGTTTTTCTAATCCAAATATCATTTAAAGAAAACTAGGGCTGTAATACCTTGAAACTACTTTGCACCCTGAAGCCCTAGCTCCCTTCTTCCTTCCTCCTTGCAAGATTCAGTGTTGATTAGAGGGATCTACACTAATCTCCAACATTTCCCAAAACCCTAGCTCCTCTCTCTCTCTTCTCATTTCCAAAACGTTATTAAGACTTGTGGAGGTTTTTAAGACTAAATGTGGTCTAAGCTACCCTCTCCTAAGGCCATGTTTATACATCAATAATCCCATTTCATTTTTGCATTTTAAATTCTTTATTTCCACTTTCATTGTCATTTAATTCACTAGTACTTAAGCTCATTCTCATTAGACCCTATAGGGTCCTCATTTCCAAATTTTTCATTTTTCATCAGTTTATTTCAATCAATTTCTCATTTTAGCATATAATATTTAATCATATGCCTACATGTTCATTTCACTTTTTACAATTTATCAATTTATCGCTTCAGAAAACCCAAGTTTGATCTCAATTTATACCTAATATATAATAAAAATTATTATAAAAAATTTAGGGTATTTTTGTGGCGCACTATGGATACGCATTCATTCAACCTTATCAAAGACTGCTGAACTTCAGAGCTCCATTCCTATCTTTGATCCTTATTCAAAGATATCAAGAAGTGCCATGTTTGAATATCCCTTTATGAACCATCTGTAGTAGTTACCCAAGCCCGAGAAATGAACACATTTCTTTTAGTTTAGATGCTTTGACCATTCTCTGATTACCCGAACCTTGTCCTCTTCCATTACGATCAAGCCTCGATCGATCTTATGCCTCAGAATGTATTTGTTTAAGAAAACTCACATTTTTGTTTTCTTTATAGAGTTTGTTTTCTGCACTCTAAAACACTAGACTTAAATGTTTCGTGCTCAAGGATCACCGTAAACAACAATGTCATTGAGATACACCACAACAAAAGCATCAATATATATTCAAATAAAAACATCATTCATAAGATTACAAAAGGTTGTTGTATATTTGTGAGCCTAATGCATTACTAGAAACTGAAGCCTTTATATCAAGTTACACAAGTAGTTTTTCCTTATCCCTTCGTAATTTGAACTTGCCAATACTCATCTAAGGTCCAACTTAGTGAAGTAAGTAGTCTTGGACAACATCAACAAACTTTGCCACAATGACTGGGTATTTGTTTTTATGGTTGCTTTATTCAATGCCCTGTAGTCAACACACATCCTAAGGGAATCGTCCTGTTTTTTTCTGAAACAGCACTAATGCGCCATATGGGGCTCTGAAGGGCTGGATTAGACTGACATCCAACAACTCCTTTAGTTGCTTCCTCAATTCCAACAACTCAATAGGGGGCATCCGGTAAAGGGCTTGTGCAGGGGACTTGGACCTTGGGATCGGTTTGATCCTATGATCAACCAGGCGTCTCGAGGGCAACTCTTTAAGGAGGGCTACTGGCATCACATTAGTAAATTTCTACAACAACTCGGTTATTGAGTTAAGGACCTCCATGGTCTTGCCCTCCTTTATTTCAACCAAAGCGACAACATGGGTCTCCAGCCTTTATTTCAAGATTTTTTCAACGAGATTGTTTAAAAACATCTCCTACATTAACCTTCCATATCGGGCAATCTTTGGGTATGGTTTTGCACAAAGTGATGGCATGCTTTCCTCCAAAACCATTAGCCCTCCAAAGAGGGGTAGTAAGGCCACCTTGGCTTTCAAAAAGAAATAGATGCCAAGAATTAAATCAAAATCGTCTAAGGAGACACATAACAAACTATAATTACCTTGCCAATTGCCGACTTGTAGGGACACTTACTTAGCAATCCCATGGATCTTCTGAGCCTTGTTGTTCACAACTTTGATCCTACTGGTGTCTTCCTCTAATTTTAGACCCACTCTTTCCGACTTCAGGCCATTTGCTATGTATTGCTCCACATCAACCATCATGATCCGAACTCGTTCGCTACAATCAACAAACGAGGACTTCGATGCAACAAGTCAAGAGGAATGACATTCAAGAGTCAGAAGATTAACTCTGAATGCCCATTCAAATCTGAATCTTCCGTCTTCCTAGAGACTAAGGCTATCAACTTCTCTCAAGCCGGCAACAGAGCCCTATGAGGCTAATAAATGAAGAGCATCCACTGGCCGGGTCGGTCGACTACCTTACTATTCTTTCGGGATGATTAGTGAATGCAACATCCTTCCCTTTTTGTTTTTTCCATCTTGACTTTGTAAAAGTTTGCCTCACATTTTGCCTTCTTGGCCCCCTCTAGTTTGGACTTTTGTGTAGTGAAGATGGTGCTACCCATCTTAGAGTCCACTAAAAAATTGGTTGCTGCCATAACAGCAATGAGGATTCAACTCCCCTTACCTCCGCAATTCAATTCCAGCTCAACCTTAAATTAGACATGAAACTGACAATTTATCACATCAAACATATTTTGATGTTACACCAAGGAACCACTCCTTTATTATTCTCATCACGACACTCGTCTGCTTGAGGTCCCAGCTTCTCATGCCATCCATGAAGCGCCGTCGAGAAACCGTTCTTGATCTCTTCTTAAGGATTCCCATGTTGCAATCAGTCGCTTGACTCTGTCATCCTCCACTATGGTTCACACTACATAACTTAGCATCACTGCAGGTAGTGAACATGCTAGTTATCGACACCATCTCAGTTTTTGAGACATGAGCGGCCTTGAAGAACTGCTCCATGTCCCATAAGAAGTTCTTTAACTCCTTAGAATTTCAGTTCCCATTGAATCCCTTGGGCTATGGGACTCTGGCTTTCGAAGAGGCATCCATTGCAGGTGAGGCACCCTGCAAAATTTCCTTCTTAAGCACTGAAACGTCTTCTAACAATGACTGTAGTTTGGACCCTGAAGTCCTTCTTCAAGGCAAGGATCTCATAATGCACATATGTGACCCTTCCTCGATTTAATCTCATGTTGTTCAAATCGTTGCTACTGAACTTCCACCTCATTTTGGATGTAGTTTTCTCATGTAGTCACAATGCCTTCCTTATTAGACCAATCTCCCAATAGTTGCTCCAACCGTGCTGCCCCTTTTTCAAAGTTTCAGTAGCCATCTTCTCTTACTCTGACGCCAATCCTTAACACTGTTTTTTTTCAAACTAGGATTCCTTCCCTTAGTGTGATTTTTTAAGACCCTGCCTTAGATAACCTTTCCATAGCATGTGCAGAAAATAGCAATAAGAAGAAAGCAACAAATCTTTACAGTCTCAACCCAACTCCAGATAACTCAACAAGAATTCGTTTTACAAAATTGTATACAAAAAGCATTAGATTAAAATAAGTCACTCAAAACTTTCTCTTTACAAAGACAACCACCGAAGAGCCAACCTTTTTGTCTTGACATGTCCAAGGTCTTTTATAGAAGGGCATATAGGCAAATATAGCCTATAAGCAACCTCTTTCTTAAAAGGCACACTTCACAGAGCTTTTAGACCATTTGATTGTTCCTCCAAAGCTCACCCGACCAAATTTGGATCAACTCCCCAACCGCTTTGCTAAACTCTTCCAACAAGTGTGATTGTTGATGCCTGAAGAAGGCCTTAGGCCATCACATGTCTCAACACATTATCTCAAGGTCTTACTGTGCACCCCACCAAGGGTCATCTGAAGCAGGCCCATGTCTTAGGCATGTTTAAGCGCCATGCCTACCACTAGATGCATCGGGTCTAGGGGCAAATGAGTGTTCTTTATCTAGCATTGGACCATGTCTTCGAATCCCACATTCATGTAAGGTTGGGGCCACGCCCCGTGCCAACATCTGGAGATATCATGCATGTCTCGATCCCATGCATGTATTTTTCGAGTAAGAGTCCGATATGCTATGGCTTTTGCCTCAGCTACGGCTTCGGTCTCAACAGTCATCGAACGAGACCACTCCCCCTTAAAGAGCAATATAATAAGCTTTGGAATTTCCTCATGAGACATTAAGGCATGCCTACCGTATACCTTCCTACTAAATCAAGCTAAGCCCTTAAATGAGCTCCCACTTGGCCATGTGCTACAGGCTATGTGCTGCCACAACATCGCTTACCTGTGACGCACATGGTGCCTGTCGAACTCACTCTCTAGACCCCATCATCATAAGGGAAGGATCCCTCAATGGGCACAAGAGAGCCCCTCAAGCCCATATATAAGGAGAGAGAATGTTTTAAAGACTGATGGAGACTTCTTTGACCAGAGTTATGTGGAAGGTTCCAGAAGACCATGGAGAAGTCTACACAATTGTAGAAGATGCTGGAAGTGTCCACACATGTGTGGAAGGATGTGGAAGACCATGGAATGTGGGAGAGTAGTCTAGAATCTTCCATGGTAGTCTTGTAAATACATGTACATAGTAGAACACTTTCTAGGTTATAAAGAACCTTCAGTTCTACACACTTCCATAGGATGTGTATATAAGGAGGGGAGGATTAGTTTCAAAAAGTGTTATTTTGATTCATTTATTGTAGTTTTTAGCGCTTGTGTACTAATTCAAACTCCTAATTAACCCGACGGTACATTAAGGTCCCGTTATTCTATCGATCATTTTTGTATTAATTTTGTAGTTTTTGGTAAGCTATTAATGCTAAGATTAAGCCACCGGGTCTAAGGCAAAGAATTCGAAATAACTCAACATTGTAGGTCGATTCGTATGAAAGAAGGAGCAGAAGCAAAGAGAAAGAAGAGAAGGCAGAATTTCAGATTGCATAAATTACTATTTCCTCGCAAGATCGTTTTTTCAAGTTTCTGAAGATCGCTCATGTTTCACGCGTTTCCTCGCTAATTTTCACCCTTTTTCCCATTTTTTCCCTTCATGTATAAGGGTGAATTGAGGGTATTTTTGTATTTTTCTTATGAGAGCTTTATATAAGCTCAAACCCTTGTAGAGAAAAGGAGACAAATTTTTTGCTGGGTAAAATACAGAGCACTGGGTAAGCTTTCCTGCTGCTTTCCTTTTTCTTTCATTTTCTTTGCTTTTCTTTTATTTTTCTTACGCCAAACACCCCTTTCGAGGATGAGACAACTCTGTAGGATGGCTGGCTAGACCGCTTCTTTCCTTTGAAGAGGAGGGCTGCTGGATTTAAGGTGAATCAAGTGGTCCTCGCTTTTTAACGCATGCATTTGTTGTTTATTTATTTTCATCTCTCACTGAGTTTAAATCAGGAGGCCCCGGACACCAAGATTTGGCAATCTTCGTCTGGGCATGTTTGACTGCAGATCCACATTATCTTGTTAGTTGTCTCTATGAGTCACTATAGGTAGATCAAAAGAGGAAATATTTTCAACGCGAGGACCATGAATGATAAACAAATGCTATTTTTCAGCAAGGAAAAAATTTTAGTTTAGTATTTAAATCTAAAATGAAGATCCTGCCTGAATGACTATAGTCATCCTCCCCAACTAGAGGAAATGAAAACCCGAGACCCTCAGCTTATCTTAGGATTTCAAAACCAAAGGCCCGATGCTTCAAGGAGCCTTTTTATATTTTTCATTTTTATTTCTACCATCAAACTCCACTGTTTTTACAAAACCCCAAAATCCAAATTGAATTCACCATTTCTCAACTCAACTCGCATGCCACTCAGGCGAAGAAACCCATCCCTGAGTTCGACCCTAAAGCCACTATACTGCAATAGCTTTGCTACGGCAGTAGGAATTTAGGTTACAAATATTGTTGATTCCAGACACCTACTGTGGCACGAATCAGGGGGTGACCTCATTTTCAAACCACCCAACCCAACAACCAAGTTGAGAGCTTCTCTAAGCATTGCAAAGAGTTCTTTCTGCAATAGAGAGTTTCTTTCTTCCAAGTGTTATCTTGAGTTCTATTCGATTCCAAGGCATGGGTAGAAGTCGAAAGCATAGTGCGGAAGAGGGAGGGTCGGATTTTTAGCAACATCCGAGGCGTAGTTGTCTAAGTGCCAATATAGAGCTTTAGCGAACATCAAGTCCGTGGATAGCTTGGTATCGAGTCGCTGCAACGTGAGCAACTTGGAGGATACGATGGGGGCTCGCTGTGGAGGAAGCTTAGCAAGTCTGGTAGGGACCCGTCCTTCACTGATAGGAAGGATAACTGGTGATGCCATTTCTAGCCTTATGACACCACAAAGCAGAGTCATGCCAAGTGCACATCAAGGAGGGGATGGACCTTTTGGAGTAAAGCATGGAAAAGGTCGTGGAGAATCTCAAGGTGCAAATCCAAGACCTTCAAGAGGGGATGCAGTTCCTGTGTTCACATGCAAGTGTCACACGAGTGAGTTTACACTTTCAAGACAAGGTCTTGAGTGTGCCGCTAGCCTGAGCCAAGGGGCGAGGTCTAACCAAGCATGAAGAGGAGCCGAGGGCAAGAGGTGGTCATTTATAAGACAACACGGTCGCCCAAAGTTATGGCCACTCATGAGGCAATTGCTGTGGAGTTGCCAGCCACACACTTTCAATGGGAAACGGGATGCCAAGGAGTTAGACAACTGTGGGCACATGGAGAGGTAATTTTATGTAAATAACACTAACTGACACGAGGCAGCAAAGGCAATGCGACGCTACTCCTATCTCACCGGGACATAAATGCAACTTCATGGTGGCGAGGGAAGGTTCATGGAGATAGAGAAGGGAATGTGCACCATTAACACATGGGCAAATGTCAAGAGAAAATCAAGAAGCAAGCTCTACTCTGAGATGTGGAATACGGTACCTAAGAAGATCAGCGATTCTCAAGCACACGGGGCCTAGACGTGACTATGTCATAGAGTCACGCTTCCCTAATGCTTGAGGCTCCGTGTATGAATGCGGAGAAAGCCTTTTCCTCTTCGACCATGACACCGCAAGGATGGGCCAAGCAGGAACTAAGGAGAAGAGGAGTGCGAGACCTAGTAACTGCAATGGCAGCCGCTGAATCTTTGATGGATTACAAAGAGAGCAAGTCTTCTGATGACGAGGGCTCAAAGGGTAGCCACAAAACGGGTGGGGGAGAAGAGGTGCCCCCCGAGGGTTCAGAAGATAGCCACAACACGGATGAGGGAGAAGAAGTGCCCCGCAGTACTGCTAGGTATGGTAAAGGCAAGGTGCCCTACATTGGGGAAGATAAAGGCAAGCGCAAGCAACGAAAGTCTATGCCAAAGCTGAAGTGCTTCCTATGCAATGGTCTGCATTTGACAAGGGAATGTCCTAAGAGGAAAACGCTTAGTGCCCTTATCAAGAAAAATGAGACGACGAAGGAGGATGCATGCCTAGGTTCGATACTATTGATAGGCGCCCTCCAAGTCATGCCCAAGGCTAGTCTACAAGGAAGCGAGGCAGGAGAGCAGACTGAGGTAGCCAACCAATGCGGAGACAAAATCCTTAAGGGTAAGGAGAAGTCAGTGGGCAAGAAGAGACGACACTCCAGGCCTCAGCAAAATGGGTACCAGTAGAAGGATGAAAGCTCGCGAGAGAAGGAAGTGGAGACTATCCTAGCTTAACGGTCACTAGGAAACATAGAGTCCCTTTAGTGCAAGAGTACTTAGTTCGGTGGAAGGCTCTACTAAGTAGAAGGCTAGCTGGGAACGCGATGATGTGTCAAGGAGTTTGTGCTACTGAAACCGACGGTTCGAGATCAAGGGTATCGACGGGTTATCGATGGCGCCGAGTGGGGCAGAGGTCACTAACTCACTTCGTACTCCCATCATTATAAGGAAAGGATCCCTCAATGGGCACAAGAGAGACCCTCAAGCCCATATATAAGGAGAGAGAATGTTCTAGAGACTTGTGGAAAATTCTTTGACCAGAGTTATGTGGAAGGTTCCAAAAGACCCTGGAGAAGTCTACACAATTGTAGAAGATCCTGGAAGTGTCCACATATGTGTGGGAAGGACGTGCTTAATTACCATGGGATGTGGGAGAGAGTCTAGAATCTTCCATGGTAGTCTTGTAAATACATGTACATAATAGAACACTTTAGAATTCTCTAGGTTAGTAGAGAACCTTCATAGGTTCTACACACTTCCATAGATATGTATATAAGGAGGGGGTGCCCTCATTTGCAAACCACCCAATCCAACAACCAAGTTGAGAACTTCTCTAAGCATTGTAAAGAGTTCTTTCTTCAATAGAGAGTTTATTTCTTCCAAGTGTTCTCTTGAGTTCTATTCACTTCCAAGGTGTGGGCAGGTTTGGTTATTAGGCAAAGTGAAGGAGGCTGACTTAGTAACATCCGAGGGGCAAGTTGTCTAAGTGCCGCACAAGAACTTAGCGGGAAGACTAAGTCCGTAACACTGTGTTGTGCAACCTCGCAGCCCAACCTCCGAATCACTACGCTACACCCAACTATGTCCGCCCTCGCACATGCATGTTCCATAATTCCATGCAACCTGATCGATCGGGTCAAGCTCGGGAAAGGTTCATACTAGGCATAGTTCGTAAACTTTCTTTATCAGAGCCCAAACTTGCAATCGACCAATTCATGGATATGAGATTTGAGAAAATAAAATTTCTACGAGCTGCTACTTACTTTTTGAAACTTTTGAATATTTAGATACGATTTATGGATAAACTTTCATTGGAAAATGATTAACTTTATAAATACCTTGTTATTCGATATTTTTAACTTTAAATATTTATTTTATTTAAAAAAATAAAATGTTTCTAAAATAAAGTTATGCTAATACACAAACTAAGTTTTTTTTTTCTAATATCTTTAAGATGTTGGATTTTAATCATATAAATACAAACAATTTAATACTTAATAAAATATAATATTAAAAACAATGTTCAACTTGCTTCAAAATTATATTTAGCATTTAGAAAAATAAATGTCCCTAGTTAATATTAATGTAAATAATGAAGGTAATGTTTAAATTTAAATATAAATATTTGATGTTTAATATATGAAAAAATTACGTAATTATTAATAAAGAAACGAAATTTGTTATAATTATTAACAAAGAAGCTTTATATATAAATATAAGTATTAAGAACTTGTTTGGAATTTAAAATTTTACTTCAATTAAAAGTTGAGATTGAAGTTAAAATTCTATTTATATAAAATGCAAATGTAATGTCCTGCATCAAATAATTTTTTTAAAGATTACTAAAATAATACATATTTTAAAATATTGCCCAAACTATGCCTTTTTGTATAGTTGGTGATAACTCAACTTATAAATTCGAACATGAATATGATTTTAATTATTTCAAAAAATTTTAAACTGCAATGGTTTTTGGAGTTTTGTAAGGAAATGGTGCATTTGAAAAGAAAAAAGATAAAATCAGTCAAGTAGGGAATCAATTGACTAGTACGCGACGCCGCAATCGGAACGGCGCCACGAACCCGCATCGCCGCAACAACAACGGCTAGCTTTGAATGCTGGAAATTGCCGACGACCACAACTACGGCAATTAGGTTTTTAAATGTCGTCGACCACAATGGCGGCAATTGGATTTTCAAATGCTGCCGACCACAACTGCGGCAATTAGATTTTCAAATGCCACAGACGGGAACCGCAAATGGTATGATTAAATTATACTAAGAAGCCTTTTTCTTCTCCCGCCTTCAGCCCTTCTTCTCTTCCTTTGTTATGCCCGACGGCTTCTACCGCCCCGCTCTCGATCTCGCTTCCCTCCTGGTCGCCTCCTCCTTCTTGCCTTCCGCGGTCGCCTCCTTCTCGCCCTTCCGCTCATCCGACTGTAACGCTTCTGGCGAAGAACGCTTTATTTAAATTTTTTCATGCGTTTATGCAATAAGAAGTCTGAAATGCGCAATGTTAGAGACGATTTGTTTTTGTTTCGTTTCTGTGAATTCATTGTCGTGATTTGTGACTTGTTAGTGGTTAGATAAATTTCTAAGGAAAGAATCATATTTGGAAAAAAAGGCGAATAAATGACCTTTCTGCTTGAATGCTTAAAACAAAAAGAATGGAGGAGAAACTTTAAATGAAAGAAAAATTTCCGCATCGGGCCAACATTGACAAAAGAAATACGTCGCTTTTGGGTTTATATTCCTTCTAATTGCAGTGAATCAAAGAATTTAAGACTTGCCAACCATTTCAAGAAGCAGAAGCCCCACCTGCTGGGCATGGTCCCAAGGCAAACAAAAGGGATACTAAGAGTTAGAGGCCTCATTTTATTCTATTAACGATTACCCCAAAATGGCACTATGTTAGCTAGAAGCCATGTGAAGAGATTCTGAAAAAATGTTCACTTTTCAAAGTAGTTTTCCAATTAATTCATTATGCACCCACATGCAAAGAAGTCAATGCTAATTCTTTGTAGATGGAGCCCTTACAATGATATAGTACTGAGCTTCCATTCTTTTACTTCAAGAGAACAACTTAGTTAAAACATGTCCTTTGAGCTCTTTGCAACTAAAGACATGGAAATAGTAAGGAACTAACAAACAACGACACTTTATGTAATCAATCCCTGCTAATGCTTCATCCCGGCTATAGAGAAAAATATAGATATGATTTCTACCAGAAAGTGGGTTCATTTATTTGTTTAATCTTATCTGCTCATCCCCATCACCACTAAACAATGTCTTACCCTTGATGATGAAAATGTTCCAAAGAAATAGGAACATCCTTTATAAAGGCCTTCCGCCTATCATCCGCTAGAATGTCATTTGTGCTTTACTGTTCCGGGACTATTTTTCTTACAAGGAGTAGTAGGTAGTGGGAGGTGCTGGGGAGGTAAGAAGAACTAAAACCTCATTAAAGTATTCAAAACATAGAACCAAAAGTTTAGCCTGTAATGAAAGTTTCAAAACACAAAATGAGCCCTCCTAAGACAGCAAAGCCTTTTAACGCTCAACATAAATTGTTAAGTACTCACCACAACATTGTGACAACTGCTTTTAGTGGTCCCCTGAATTCACTATTTATTCGATGTTCAAGAATCCACACAACTTCTCCCACATGGCGGAAAACAGCTGGCTAAGCATATAAATTTCACATCAATGGAGTAAAGGTCTTAAGAATGCCCAAGCGCCGAGTTCGACTCCGACGTGGGCCACTACAACTGAACCTCGACTCTACATATGGCTGAGTATAATCCACGAAGCTTTGTACGACAGACACCTATGTCCCCAACCCGCAGCATCAAGTCCGGCAGAAACAAAAACAGAGAATCGCAAAGACCAACAAATATCGTGATATTAGCAATGTATGCCAAAATATCAACATCAAACTATACTCATTAGAGAAAAACTTGTATGCTTCGGTTGTAGTCGGGTTTTTCGTATCATCCCTAAATGTATCAAATCCTATATGGGATCGCATATGGTAGCAAGGCTATCGCAAGAAGAATACACCAATGCAATATCCATGGAGGCCACAGATCTTCAGGAGACAAAATCACGATAACTAACCCCGTTTGGAACTCCAATCCTTAATTGTCTCCCCTGTTTGAAATGATAGATAGTGATACCGAATTTCACACACGCTTGAGTAATCGTGAAAGATTGGATTCTTCTTCTTGTCCCTCACTAGAAATAAATCATTCACTCCTTATTCATTCTTACAAAGAGTTCTCATCTTTATTCTCCAACCGTCTTTTCCCTTTGACCAATTTCCCTCCATTCATACATTTATAGATTGATACAGATACCCTGCTTATGTATCGTGGAACCTTCATTATCTAGATAGTTACCAAACAGCATTTTCCGAATCTCTACTTTATAGATGTTTCTAGATCAAACTCCAATCTAGATGAGATCATGGGAATATGAATCCAGGCATGATACACATCAAAAACATGTCTTCGTCATTTATCTCGAACTTTCGAAACCATTATCTAATAATTTGCTTCCTTAATTTCTACCCCCAAAACCACAAAGTTTTCTCTTCATGTAACAAATGTTGCATAATTAACTAGTAAGGTTTTGAGGCACCCTATAAGTACCCAATTTGTCGAGGATAGAATACCTTCGTTTTAATAGATAATCCATAGAGAAAGGTTCTTTGCATATAGTTACATGCCCTTAGGAACAATGATATTTAAGCAGTCTTAATTCCTAGATAAATATTTCATATTAACTCCGCTCATTGTACCATGCAAGAATATACACTGCCCATATTTCACTCTTATCCTAAATCTATGCATTTAATTTGCAATGCAAGAAACTCAACCAATTTAAAAGGATTAATTGATGATAAACTCAAGAGTTAATAACATATGAAGTGAGCAAGCATATAAATTTGATCAACAAAGTATGGATAAATATTCTTGATCCTTCATCTTCCCATCATAATCCTGATTCAGTAAGCCACCATATCAACTTCATATTGCCGTGATAAGCCCTACATTTCCATGCCATCCTATACCAATTAACCAATATGCACAAAGAAGTTTAAACCCCAAAAACCTTAAAACCCTAAAAGCCTAAAACCCTAAAACCCTAAATCTCTAAAACCATACAATCCTAAAACCCTAAAACCTTGATACCTTGAAACCTTGAAACACTAAAACGCTAAAACCCTAAAACCCTAAAACATTGAAACCCTAAAACCCTAAAACCCTAAAACCTTGAAACCTTAAAACCATATGACATTAAATCTTTAAAACCCTAAAACCCCAAAACCTTAAAACCCTAAAACCCTAAAACCCCATAACCTTGAAACCCTAAAATCGTATAACCCCATAACCTTGAAACCCTAAAACCACATGACATTAATACCCTAAAACCCTAAAACCCTAAAACCCCTCAAGACCCTAAACCCTCGGGGCAAACCATACAACCCTAAAACGGTTAAACCTGAAACCTTCAACCTTGAATCGCTAAACGGAAAACCTTAAACTCAAAACTCCTGAATCCTTACAACCTTGAAACCTTGAAACACTAAACGCCTAAAACCCCCATACCGAAAACCCCTAACCTCGTGAAACCCTAAAAACCAGCAAGGACATTAAATCTTTAAACCCTAAAACCATACAACCCTAAACTTAAACCGTTAAACCTTGAAACCTTTTAACCTTGAATCGCCAAACGGAAAACCTTAAAACCCTAAACCCTTAACTCACAACCTTGAAACCCTGAAACACTAAACGCTAAAACCCTCACACCAGAAACCCTAACTCCTTGAAACCCTAAAACCATATGACATTAAATCTTTAAAACCCTAAAACCATAAAACCCTAAAACCCCATAACCTTGAAACCCTAAAACCGTAAACCCCATAACTGGAAACCCCAAACCATGACATTAATACTCCTAAACCTCAAACCCCTCAAAACCCTAAACCATACAACCCTAAAACCCTAAAATCGCAACCTTCAAACCTTCAAACTCGAATCGCTAAAACGGCAAAACCTTAAAACCCTAAAACCCTAAATCCCTATAACCTTGAAACCTTGAAACACTAAAACGCTAAAACCCTCACACCGTAAAACCCTAACCTCGTGAAACCATAAAACCATATGACATTAAATATTTAAAACCCCATAACCTTGAAACCTCAAAGTAAACCACATGCCATTAATACCCTAAAAACCCTAAAAACCCTAAAACCATGGTAAAAACCCCAAAAAACCGTTAAACCTTGAAACCTTAAAACCTTGGAATCGCTAAATGGAAAACCTTAAAACCCTAAAACCTTGAAACCTTGAAACGCTAAAACCCCAAAACACTGAAACCGTAAGACCCCAAAACCCTGGAACAAACGGTTATTTCAACCTCTAAAACCCTAAACCCTAAAACCTTCTGCAATTCCAAACCGTAAAAACTCAAAACCTGAAACCCTATAACCACTTGATATTAAAATCTAAACCCAAACCACGCAAACCCTAAATCTATAAACCTTAAAATATCAAACGCCAAAACCCAAAAAACCTGGGAAGGCCTTTAATTATCGTGATACGCTCCAATGTGTTTTACTATCATGTATAGTGCCTTTCGCATATCCAGTTATATATATACGTATGCCTGTGAGAGTTTCATGATGTCGATCCATTTGATCCATCCCGTCTCGTTTATCGCAAGACAGACAGTCCTACTTCTCGTCGACACGCTGTGCTCAGATTTTATTATTCATGAATTAACATTCCGGGCTTTACTTCCCTAATCTATATATATTCAATTATAAACATGGTTTATTCGCTCATTGTAGTTACAGAAGAAGTCCTTCGCTTCTGGGCAGATAAGAGCCTTCTCACCAAAATGAGATGACCCACGATTCATCCATACGTGGATCCACGCGATTCTACAAGATATACCGCTTTAGGCCACATCATGATAGATTAGCCTCTTATTACTTGTCCTTACCAGAGATGGCGGCCCTAGACACACATTTCATGTCCCAAATGAGATGCATGACACGTTACAGATGTCACATCATCCTCGGGCCTTCAAACATCGATGGACCGTCACAGTGGACATGTGTGCTCAATGCAGCAGCCATGCGTGAGTTGCTCCTGAGTCACCCCACCCGCCGATGCTCTCGAGGATCCGCATTCCATCCGGGTGGTTATGTCGCAGCCTTATCCACCCCAGACTCGATGTCAATATGTCTGATTCGGAGCGAGTGCACGTGTCCATCTTAGCGCCGATGGGATCCTTCTGTTCGCGGACAAGAAGCAGGTCCATGTTCACCTCGTGCTTTCTCCCACTACTCCCGGATTTTGACACGTACATCACTTATAGTCGGGTGGTGCGTACCATACATATCGAGAGTTACGCTGCGCGCCTCGGGACTGGCTGATGCGGTATTAGTGGTCGATACACCGATACAAAAAATTTATTTTTCGAATTACACTACACTTCTCAACTACATAATTAGATTGCTAATTCTCTGCTTATTTTATACTCGCCATGGTCTCGAGACTTCACGCGTAGTCGACCCGATTTTAGCCATCGCCGGCCATATATCCAAAGACTACCATCGCCACACGCCTTACATGATGATGATGTCGATGGCGGCGAAATGGTGGTCCGACGATGGATTACCGCCCAATACGGTGTTTGTTCCCAAGCCACTCAGAGGTAGAGCTAGAGCCGCCTTCCGCTGGGGGTGTAGGTGGAGAGTACCTTGACACGTGCTTAACTCCATCCTGTCCTCCTCCTATATCGAGATCACCAGACGCACAACTTCCGATCGTAGCAATTATATGTAAAAGCATAAGTGGTTCCTAGTAATTTCATTCATGCTGGGACATAAAAGTCTTTATCGCCAATGGTTAATGTGGTAGTCTTATGGCACCGTATACTTGAGAGTTGGCTTGACCAATCTCTCCCGATATTCGCTTAATGACGTGATATCTCGCACACGGATGTCACCTCTCATATGTTTCGAGACCGCTGAAAGTGGCATCGTCCAAAGGCGCGCCTTGCGCATTAGCCGCATCAGAGATACCTCCAAATTCGCTTCCATGAGCATCACCATGTAGTGGATGGCACGGGCGACACTGGGCCACTGACACAATTTTATCATGCTCAGACATAGCATTATGGGATACGCGATCGGCGAGGATCATTACTTCACCCCCTATGGTGGGTTTAATGGACTTCCATGATCCATACATGCAGTGGTATCGTCGTATGACATGACGTTTTATGATACCAATAAATCGCATATGGACGAGCACAGGTTCCATACTACACCGTAGTACGAATGTTTTGCAAGTTAGACTCATGTGTTTCTAAAATATTTTACCTAATTTTAATCAATAGATTATAAATGGAATTTTCTTGGTTCACTCCAACCGCCACCATGGTCGGTTATAGTTGGTTGCTCGCTTCGCTATCACTGCAAGTGCGACATATCATATTGCCCGATCGGTGTTACACCAAATCGGAAGACACCGCATCGCTGATACGCCAGGAGGCTTCACATCACATGACCATCGATTGAACCTCCTGTCATCCACCCATCACGTATGCACTCCGCTCCGAGCAGCAGGGAGCAGGGAGAGGCAGAGGAGGACTTGATTACCGAGGTCGTGCTCGAGATAGTGGGCCGCCACGGTGCGCATAAAGTGACAGCGTATAGGTACAATTTGAGCCGACATCGCTTACTACACTCCTCCCAAGCACTTACCCTCACCCGAGATGTTTATACTCCCCCACACACTTCCACATCAGCTCCTCTCCCAATTCCCACACACTTACACATCACCTTTCCCTCACCCTATCCCCCACACACTTACACATCACTCCTTCCATACCCCACAGATTGACACATCACCTTCCCTACCCCCACACACACTTACACATCACCTTCCTGCTACCTCACACTTACACATCCGTGAGCCTTATCCAGTTGTCACAGAGCCAAAGATCCATATCAAGAGATATCACATTGTCGCTACACCCTTTACCATCCTGTACAGATTTGCTTCCGCTGATATTGATGTACCATCCTGACCTTTTTACGTGAGTGTAGACTTCCAATCAGGCGACTTCGCATCGGGACAAAGTAAAAGACATTTTGACTACTCATCCATCGCCACTTCGGCCCATCGCCTCTCTCATCCGTCCTCAGCCACACCACAGATCCTATCGCCCAACAGTCGTTTATTCTAGGCACATCTCTAGACTACGATATATGTTATTATTTTTATATAAGGAAAATTTGTATAAAATAAGTCGACTATATTTCAATGTTTCTAGATATACATCGGTATATACAATGTTTTTAAAGATTATACAGATTATGCATGAGTACATCAGTGTATTATTTATACATGTACCGCTTATAAAAATAATTTAAATTGTAAGTATTATAACCTGATTTTGTACAATGCATGCAATGAAAAAAAAATAAGCAGCATACAGAATTTAGGAAACGGTGCCTTTTCAAACCATTATTAATAAGAATTTAAAAAAACACAGCGGTTTTTGAAAACATAAAAAACGCATTTTTAGTATTCTCTAAATTTAATATTTTTTTTATTCTCCAAGATTTTCAAAAAACATAACATGTTCATCTTGGATTTTTCGGTGTCATTGATTAGGGTTTTAGGGCTTTTTTGATTTGGGCTTTTAGGCCTTAGGCATTAGAAGGTTTTTTTGGCCTTAAGGTCTAGCATTAGGTTTTATACATTGTGGTTTCAGTGGTTTGTGTCTTGGCTGTTTTATGATTTTTCGATTTAAGGGTTTTTTAGGGTTTTGTGTAAATATTGTTGGAGGTCAAGATGTCCTAATCGTGCTATGTAGTCCCAAGAGACATGATGAATACTAGTTGAAGCAATAAACAAAATATGTTTTAAAAACAGACTATTAATTACCTAAGAAGTGACCATATCACAAAGAAATCAACACGAGTAGCCTCCTGGGCTCTCTGACACATGTACTTCATCAAAACCAACATGTAGCATCCAATAAACATGTTGTTTGATTACTTCCTCTATTTACTTATTTGTATTCTTGGTTATTATTTGAAAATTATAATTATATTAAAATAAATATAATTGAGGGTGATTTGATAAATATAGGTTATTTTTCAAGAAAAACATGAGATATATTTACAAATTTATGGGCATTAAATACATTTCTTCCAATTCATATTTATCCTCTTCCATTCAGAACTCAGGCACACACTCTTCAGAAGCTTTGTATCTTCTCGAAATAAGGATTCGTGAAACGCTAAATTTTATACACAATAAAATGTATAAACCATATGAAGCATCTCAAAAAGGAGAGAAAACAATAAGAGATAAAGGTATCCAAGATAATGCGAGCAGCTACATTCAAGATAATGCGAGCAGCTACATTCATACACTGCATACACATAGATGTCACAAAACTTGATTAAATAGAGGACTTGAATTCGATCCATTAATTTGGTAAGCCATCTTACAAGGTGTTATTGTTAAAAATTAAACAATAATGTTTAGTTTTGTTATTAAGTAAAACTAAAAGAAAAGGAAAAAAAAATAAACAACTGGTATATCGTTAATTGGAATTATTTAATGTAGTACACAATAATACAAACAATTTAAGCATATTAAATTTTGTAATATCTTCTAGCTTGGGACCCAATCTGCGCTACATGAACAAAGTTGAAGCTGAACTAATTAATTATTAGAAGTTCTTTAATATCTTCTCACTTGAGACTCCATCCGCTACAAGAATGTAGGTAAATTCATGCAAATACATTTATTGATGTAAATCCTTAAATATGGTTTGACAACCAAGGGGTTTGAATGGAGCAAAATTGAATTATTAGCACAATCACTACTACAAAAATGTTGGTTCATGACGCCTGCATAATGACAATTTGCAAAAATGTTACCGTTTCACTGATATTAAATGTATAATGACACTTAGTTTAAAGGCCATTGTCTTGTGGAATTTTTAGGCTATGATGACGCTTTTTAGAGGTGTCATGGTTTGAAGTTTTTTATTTAGCTATGTTCACTGTAGACTCAATCTTGATGCTTCTACAATGTCAGAAAAATACATAAAATTTCCTAAAACCATCATCTATAAGGTATAAATAACATTGTTTTCTTCTCCATTAAAATCTAAAACCTTATCTTTTGATATCCCTTTCCAAACCCTCAAACCTCACATTTAAAGCTGTCCATGTGGCTTTTAGAGAAGAAATCCAAGATGCTTGTATATGATAGAGAGAGACTGTATAGAGAGATCAAGAACTCGATTTGTAGGAGAAGGCAAGTGTGGTTCATGATGAGAAAACCTAAAACTTTGAGAAATTGGGGTGTAGGCTGATAAACAGATGATCTATTCTGAATCGGACTGACATGGTGATTTTGGTGATCTTCTACGAGAGTCATCGCCTTCATTAGCAATCCAGCTTTCTTTCCCTTTGAATTTTTCGCCTTCCCGCTGTAAGCTCACGCTCTTCGTTGAAGGTCCCAGCCTAACACGAACTCCCCTTAACGTGGGATTGTGAATCTCAGCGGCCCTTCCCGCTGACACCGTCTTCTGACCCTGCACAAATTCTTCTTCACTCCTCTTAGCAGCTTCGCTTTCTTGCCCATCACCTATTTCTAAAATATCCCACTCAACCAAACAATGCAATAGCTACTGCTTCCTTTTAGCTATCGGTTTATGTTTTTTTTTTTAAATTTCATGTTAGCATTCAAAACCATACAAGAACTATGGCGAGTAAAGAAGAAATGTGGATTGCCAGAGAAAACATTTCCCATGTTCACGTGTTCCTTCACGACCTAATTTCACAAATTGGCTTCCAAAAGGGAATTGATGCTCTTCACCTTCTCCTCTTCACTTAATCTCCCCTCGCTATCCCCCACTCCCCCCCCCTTTTATGGGAATTTGATGCCCATATTATATCCCTCATTTCTCCTTTAGTAATAATAATATGATGAAGTTTTATCTCAATGCATTTCGTGCACATACCTAACAGGATTGAAACCAAAGGCATACCTAAGAAAAAAAAAGAAATTATTTTCAAAGGAAAAATTCAGTATGAAAAACGAGACAATAGATATACAATCAGATTGGTGACACTTTTCGCACATACCTAATGGATTGATAATTAAAGGCATACCTAAGAAAAAATAAATTATTTCTAAAGGACATATATATAGAAAAAACGAGACAATGAGACAATAGATATACAATCGATTGGTGACAATTTTCCCATGCTCTTATGATTATTATAAACATAATAAAGATCTTTCTCAGTTTCATAATCGTGCAGATTATTATAGACATTGCTTTTTACCTCTGAACTTGCCAAGTGTATATGCACAACATTATGATTAGGCAAATTGTTTTGTCATTTGTCGACATGTACCAGTATAATTATACTCCGAAGCTTGTATATTGAATGTTAGATTTCTCGATTTCTATTTCTCTCTGTATCAACGCACTCAACCCAAACTTCTTAACAGATTGTTTCATCGCTGCAATGGGATTTCAACATTGCGCCACTTACAGAAAAGATATTCAAAAGCAATGGTAAGATATTAAAGGTTTCGAAACATTTGGGAAATAGCAATTGAAGGTTTTTAAACATATATTTGAGAAATAAAGTAATTGATGTATTATTTTTAACAGACGGAATGGACAATACAAATATGTATGCATAATTCTCTAGAATTGCGCTCATGTTTTGCATCCCACTCACAGTACTGGTATGGTTTCTTATCATAGAGACTAGGGAAGTTATGAAATTCCCCATTTTTGTCTGAAATTTTGATTATTTGGCTTTACTGAGGTCCTTGAATAATGTAGTAGGGTTTCAAGGATAACATTGATAAAATCGGTCTAATAAAATTCTTCTCTGATTTATTTTGGATTGGAATGTTTCACTAGTATCTTTACAATCAAGTAAGCACTTCATGCCCTCATCATCTATCAGCCTCATCTTCTCCTATTTGCCTCTATTTTAAATAAATGGTCTTCAATTTTGTAGTTCTTTTGGAGTTAATTCTGTTATTCCTAATTCTTTTGGAGAAGTTATTTTAATTTCTTGTTCTATTATATTCATCATTCCTATATTTTCTTCTTCATCTTATATATATAATAATTATCCTATGGTACTTCTGTAATACTTTTCTTATTTTTTATCATATAAACTAACAAATACTTTTCCTTTACTGTCTTTATACATTATTGTCTCTTCTGGTACTAAGATTGTTTCTTGTTTCGGAATAAAGAAAGATTCCATTCTAATCCAGCTGTTTTATGAGCTAAACCCCTATAGGTTAATAATTCAACCTCTGAACTAAGGTTAACTACTTTGTCTATTTTAATTTTCTGTTTGTCTGACTAGTTGTCATTAGCTTTCCTAAAAGGCTTTCATACTAATAGATTTTCTCCTTTAAATTCCTTTCCATATCCTTTGGTTTGTATTCCTATCCTTTAGTTTGTATTCCTATTTAAGATTATTATATAAAGTTCTATGCTTATTAATTAGTCTGGGCTGGTAAATATATTAATCCTAGATTCTTTGGTCTATACTATTTCATGAGTCCTGCTGTAGATTTTCTGCTAGGACCATCATTATCTATAATCAAACTATTTTAAGGACTTATAAGTAATCTTAATTATTTTTATATTCATTAACTTTCTAATAATACTTTGGCTTCTAATATTACTTTCTTAGTTTCTCTTAAAAAGTTCTTCTAATTTTTGATTTTTTCTCTAACTTTTATAATATATTTAGATTCTATTTCATGGATCTATGTTCCTTACCCTGTATCTTAAGATTTTTAATAATTTTATTTTTTAAGATTGTATTATTTTGGTTATTTGATAAAGCCCAAGTTATTACTAATTTTCTCAAGTTCTTTATATATAATGATATTGGTTTCATAAATTGGGATTGTTCTAAATTTCTATTTAATCCTGTGTTTTTCTAGGTTTTCAACCAAAGAGATATTAAAGTCTATTAAGTTATTTAATATTTTTGAATTACTATAAACCAGTGTCTAAAAAGTTCTATCAAATTTGCAAATGAATTTGTGCTATCTAAAGATATTATATTTCTTTTTCAGTAGATATCTAAAGATATTATTTTCAGAGCACTTTCTAATTTCTAAATCTAGAAGATCTATTCTCTAAATGGTTTATTTAGAATATAGTTCTGGTACGAAAATGAGAGGGGTCCTAGTTAATAAATTATGTACAGATAAATTAGTTCTAATGGTTAATAAATTATATAGATAAACTGGTTCTAATTATGCAAATAAAAGGATGTTTGTCCTTTCTAAAGACGTAATGATAAAAAAATATGACTTTAAATAATGGAATGGTAATGTCTAAGACTAATAATCTCTTTTTATTTTATGTTCTTACTATATTTTTCTAGTTTTTGTCTAAAATATGGATTATAAATATAGTTTCTACTAGTTTCATGATCTTTAAGCATCTGAAAACAAGGTATTTATATTTTTATTTGTCATGTTAAATGAATAATAACCTTTATAAATGGGCCTTTCTATTCCTTGAATAGAGTCTAATACTTCTATCCACCAAGTGTGAGTCTTGTTGTTCTTCCTTTTAAAAATAACATAACTGGGTATGGTGATACATCGAATTAAGTAGTTAAGTAGTTGTTGAAGTGATACATCCGAATTTTTACAATGTATGGTGGCGCTTTATATGATTTTATGCTACCTAAAGATCATTTCAAATGGTTTTATTTTATTTTTTTAACTTCTATTTACTTCAGACATATCAGATAATACTTGTTATTGGATTCGAACTTGGGATCTCTATAAAACCTATTCCACCTCTTTACCCTTGGGCTTGAAGTAGACTCAATGTTTATATGGTCAGGGCTTCAAGTTGCTTACAAATGGTATCAGAGCCGATCCTCAACCTCGATGTGGGGGTTTGAAACCTGCTTTTGCCCTGTGAATCCCATGGATAAAAACGAGGATGTTGAAGTCATGGGTGTGTTTTGTCAAGATTCTTACATCGGATAAGGAGAAAGTTCTGTATTATAAAAGTATGGGCTCCTCTCAACCTATAAGATCGCGCTTAGCTCACTTAGGCCTCGGGGCTTAAAGTAAACAATAGCTATGAATGCCAGTCATATAAATGGTATCGTGAGCCGATCCACTGGCTTATCGATGTTCTTTACGTCCATAACAACATTTACCAAGCAATGTGAGGGCATTGATATCAGTCTTCAGCTGGTATGCATGTTTTTTAAAAATCTTCTAGCAAGAGTGCCACGTTCCTTCTGCTCGCTTCTTTCATCCTTTAACATGTCAAATATAATTTTATACTTCGCCTTGTTCACTCCTTTTTTAGATGCTTCTAGATAAATTTTTGTTTATCTATTAAAAAGAGTGTGGGCTACAATTGTCACCACATAATAAAACTCCTTGTTCTTATCTACTTGGTACAAATCCATATATAGATTTTTATTTTTATTTTTTTGCTGAATGTAAAAGTAAATTATAAAGGAGAATGTCAAGGTAATTTTCTATCAAGCTTCACGTAGGTTCATGAGAGAGGCCTACTTTTAGTTCAGTGATGACTTTGTTTGGCCAATTGATTCCACCATTCATGTGACACCCCAAAACCCGGGGGTCCCGTTGACCACCGTTAACTTGCGGAAACCTGTGTGTCTCATATCATGAGACCCATACATGAGTAAAATGACCCAATAGGGCCCATCATCCATACTCGTCTATACGGTTACAAGACCAACCATTTCTATAGATCCAAGAGTTATTACATCACCATAATACAAAACATATATTAAAACTAGTCTGCTCTATATATACACAAAACAAGAATCAAGGCGATAAATCGCCCGCTTCATAATCCAAATTTAAGGAGCGCCGTCTCTGTCTATACCACCTGCACCGAAAGCGGGTCCCATGACGGCGAGCTAACGCCCAAAGAGATAAATCCTACAAGGGCTACCCCACCAGTGCATGCAAATGATCATTTCACGCTTAAACCACAACCAATCTCGTGCATACATGTTGTCCTATCATGAAAAACTAGCATGCATGTATGAGACGACACTTACATGCCCTATGTATCGTCAACTCCTCCGACCAACACCCAATGCGGCGCTAATGCAGCAGGCACAGCACTGCTGCCAGTACAAATGGAAATCAATACCGAGTCGGGCCCCGATGATCATCTCACAACCCGTAGTTTATGTGATATTTATTTAATCGCTTTCGTGTCTTTGGGGCAACATAATCCTTCGGGTCTCATTAAGGGTCTTTACACCCTCCGACATTTTTTCGGGCTTTCACCGCCGATACGCCGTTTCCAACTGTGTTTTCAGTTTTTCTTACTCGAGGGGGCCCATCTATCCCTTACTTGTTACGCCTGACACATTTCATTTTCCATTTTCATTTAACACTATGGAACTCAATTGGACTTCGTCCCATTTCCTAGCCCACTCGATTCTGTACCAAACACAAGTACAAACTCAGACCATGTAATATTCCATGTAATGCGTTGTTATCAGACACCACTAACACCTGTACATCACTCAAACCCATGACCAATGTATGAAGGGTATACATGGACATTCTACACCATACACTATGTGTGTGCTATGAGTATTCATGTCTAATGCACACAATATTCCATATATTCAGTTCAACATCAACATACATGCAGTCATGTTAATATTCCATACATTCAAATCATTCCATCACATAAGCATGCACTACATCTTTTCTATCATTCAGTTCATTCATGTTAACACATCATTCAAGCATGTACTAACATAATTCCAACCATTACTTAGGCAAGTAAATATATTCTGTGTCGAGACATAGTGTATCAATCATACAATTTAATGCATATAATTATTTCCATCTTTATCACACATATGTCACATAATTTCACATATTCCGTATGTCATTGAATTTATGGCAATAACACACATTAGTCATTCCCAGCCATAAATCCGATCATGCTTGGCCTAAAAAATAATATGGACTTAGTCTAAAAAGTCCAGTTTTTGTAAATACCACACAAAACATCCAACAGCAATTCTCGCCAAAGCATATATGCGCCCTGGGCATTTCAGTTACAAACCGGTTCAAAATGGGTTCCGAAACCAAAACGAACTATTCCTCAACTGTCCGTGACTCAGCCTCAATGCGTTCAGCCTACATTTTGGCCGAAAGCACTTTATCTTATTAAATTTAGACTCAAAGAGCTTTCCGTAGAGTCCAAGAACGCGGCAATCAAAGTTCGGACCAGAAAGTTATGGTCGTCCAAAGTTGACGCAGCCGATTCACAAGGGTGTGCGGAAATTTGGGCACACCCCTATTTGTCATTCTGCTCGGGATTTTGCCATCCCAGAACACAGTGTTTGGTCTCGGACAGTCTCGAAACCCCGTAAAATAGGTCTTTGACCATCACACAATCACAAACAAACCACACAACATACAAATTCGCCTGAAAAACCGGACGAAACCCGTAGGCCATTACACGCACTCCCCAGCGTAAAATAACCAATATAGGAGGAACCTACTCTCGTAGTCATGTTTTCTGCTCTTGTCATTCGGGTCTACCTCACCCATGCGCAAATAATTCCTTCCTCTTCCTCTTTCTTTTTCCTCTCTTCCTCCTTTCTTCTTCTCTCTTTTTCTTTCTTTTCCTTTCTCTCCTTTCCTTTCCTCCCTTTCTCCTTTCCTTTCCTCCCTTTCTCTTCTCATTTCCTTTCCTTTCCTCCCTTTCTCTTCTCCTTTCCTCCTCCTTCTCCTTCCCTCCCTTTCTCTTCTCCTTGCTGCTCCCATGGACTGATCTTGAGACCCTAAGGCATGAAGGTCCCTTATATAGTGTCCAGTTGGTAAGATGCATGTTGATACATTTGGCATGCCATGTGTCACACATACGGCTCACACGGTCACACATGGCATTGCTTATGTGTATCAGGATTAATACATGGCTTGCCATTGCGGTCACCACATGGTTCGCCATATGTCATCCGCATGGCTCGCCATGTGTCATCTGCATGGCTCGCCATGTGTCATCCGCATGGCTCATCATGTGTCATCCGCATGGCTCGCCATGCGTCGCCAGACACGCGTTTCCTCGAAATACGTGAAATTCCGACTATCTCGAAATTCAAAGAAATTCGACTGGGTAGCTAGATTTCACGAGACGATTCCAACGATGCAATCCGTTTTGTCATCCAACACTCAGAAAACCAACTTTTCTCCTCCGCACTATTTCAAGAAATTACCGTTTGCTCCCATTTTTTCTCAAAATTTAAATTAAATTTTCACGTTTTAATTTCTCCTTAAAAGAATTTCATTCCAAATTACACATACAAAATCAACACATGATATGATACTATTTAAAACATTAATGACTAGAAAGCACTCCTTCCCCGTCGAACAAGAAGGGGATAGTTGGCGCGCACGATGTCTCCGCGTCCCATGTCGCCTCCGACTCCTGCCGGCCACAACATTTTGCAAGCCTCAAGGCCTTGCCATGCAAAACCCGCTCTCGTCTATCCAAGATATGCACTGGTCCTCCGGCCGTCCCATCCGCATCAACAACAAGCCTCCTAATCCACTATATGAGTCGATCTAGAGTGTAGTTCCTATACAGAGACGTGAAACACTTCATGAACGCTCAACAAACTCACTATAACGCTTAACTCTGACACGCAACCGCACCCACCGGGCCATACTCGGCGGTTCAATGTACCCGCTACATCTTCTCGCTTTTCCGAATCTGATTACTCTTAGCATCACTTTCAAGAAGATACGATCACCCGCCTCGAACTCTGTGAGGTCGCCGCCGTGATATCAACGAATTCTTCGCCGGCTCGAGCAAAGAAGGAGACGCCCGATCATTCACCTTCTCTGAGGTGTCTTTAATCAAATATGGACCAGTGATGGAGCTCTCTCCCACCTCTGTCTAACATATCGGTGATCGACATGGCCTCCCGTAGAGAGCCTCATAGGGCGCCATCTGAATACTCGCCTTATAACTGTTATTGTAGACGAACTCTACCAAGGGCAAGTGCTCCTTCCAGCTACCCTTGAGATCTAGGACGCAATCTCGCAGCATGTTCTCTAAAATTTGAATTGTCCGCTCTGATTGACCATCCGTCTAAGGATGAAAAGCGATACTCATCGACAGCTATGTCCCCATGGCCTTCTGGAAACTCTTCCAAAACTGAGCCGTAAAACGAGGATCCCGATCCGATACTATGGAGACTGGAACTCCATGCAACCATACTATCTCCCCGTGATATACAACCTCTTAGAGAATTCCTCCGGGCTTGAAGGTCATCCGCACACTGCAAATGTGCTAACTTCTGGTGAGCCTGGCCCGACTATAACCCACACCGCATCATGCTTCCGCGATGTCCCTGGCAAGTGAGTCACAAAGTCCATCGTGATGTGCTCCCACTTCCACTCCGGGCTGATCCCCAATGGTCGAGAAGCTCGCCGTCTCCGGTGCTCAGCCTTGACCTACTGGCACGTGAGACACCGTCGGATAAAATCCCGGACGTGCCTCTTCATCCCGCCCAAGAACACCGCTACTTAAGGTCATGATACATCTTCGTACACCGATGTACACTTCGACCTAGAGCAATGGAACCCCGATGATCTCCTCCTCAACTGGGCGATCGGGGACTACAACCTGGCCCTCTATACGAAGACTACCATCTCAGGTGATGGCCCAAATTCTTCGTCCGTCAGACTGGGATCAGACTCGGGTCCCCCGATGGGTACTAGTTCGTCCCGCGACTGGGACTCTATCACTCGCTTCGCAGGAGACGGCGAGCCATCATACTCACGAGGTACGAGCCCGCTCACCGTACTACAAACAACTCCGCCCCACCGCCTCGAAAGATCCGCCACTCCCCGGAAGCCATACTAGCCAAGACTCCCTATGACTCGCTTGCCGACACCACTACATTTGCCTTATCGGGATGGTAATGCAAAGTGAAGTCGTAATCTTCCAAAAACTCCATCCACCTACGTTGCCTCATGTTGAGGTCTCACTGCGTGAAGATGTATTTCAGACTTTTGTGGTCTGAAAACACCTTGAACTGCTCACCATATAAGTAGTGGCGCCAAATCTTCAGGGCAAAGACTACGACAGCCAACTCCATGTCATGCGGGGTAATTCGTCGTGATTCTTCAACCGCCGAACCATAAGTCACAACCTTCCCGGATCGCATCGTAATGACACCCTACCGTTCCTTCAAGCATCACAAGATAATCGTGTACCTCCGTCTCTTCTCCGGACTATTAGAATAGGAGCTAAAGTCAGCCTCTTCAATTCTTGGAATGCTCGCTCACATGAGTCATCCTGATACAACCACTTCCTTCCGGTCGCTTTCTTACATAGCGCCGCTTAGCGGAGAAATCCTCTATAAACCTCCCCGTAATACTCGCTAATCCCAAGAAACTACGTGATCTCAAGACCGACCGGGTTCCCAACTCATCACGCCTCAACCTTCCCCAGTCCAATGACACGCCCGGTCGCCACCACGTGTCCCAAGAAACCCACCTCGCCAGCTTCAAAATCCTCGCACTTCATCGGAATCCCCGCATACAACCGATGATCCCCGTGTCGAGTATGATTCTCGCTGATCCTCATGTCTAATTCTCCACTGGGGAGTAGATCAGATGTCATCAACAACAATACCATTGAAATTGATCTAACAGGTTGAATAATCTCATTCATGAGGCCCATGAATGTCGTTTGCGGCATTCACAATCCAAAGGGTATCACCGTAAACTCAAAGTGTCCATAACGTGTCCTGAACGTTGTCTTAGGATGTTCCGCCCCTAAATCTCAATCGATGGTAATCAAAGGCGGTCTATCTTGGAGTAGACTCAAGGGGCCGTTTGATCAAACAAGCCATCAATCCTCAAGAATGGATACCGTCTCGATTGTAACCTCCCCTGTCAACCCATCCAATCACGCGCATCACTGTGTTCATCTCTTCTTTTTTTCGCAAATAGAACCGAGCGCCCCATGGTGAAGTGCCTTACCTAATGAAACCCTGCCTAGTAACTCAGATTTGACCTGGAGCTCTGCACTCAACCGACGCCATCCCATGTATGAGTCACAGAAACAGCGACGACCAGGATGCAACCCCAATGCGAAGTCTACATCCCCGGTAGAGGTGGTCCCGGTAGCTCGTCAGAAAAACATCCTCGCATCGCAAAACCACCCGAGTGTAGACTCATCCCGTCTCACCTCGTCCTACAGGTAAGGCTAGCTAGCCAACCCACAACCCGCCTGCAAGCACGTGAATCATACACAAAAGATAGCGGCTAAGCATCGTGCCTATTCCCTTTTGAAACATGAATAATAAGTACCAGCCTAGTGTGTAGGCGGTAACTCTATACGGTCACAATCTATGAGAACCCGACAAAGCCACAACTACCCATCTCGAGGATGACCTCAAACTCGATATGTCCATGACCAAGGTCCACCGAGAATCCTGCAGATCTCTAAGTCACATCCCCGACATATCCGAACACTCGCCTTAGTCCCTAGGGGAGAACTCACATGCAGTGGCTCGCCTAAGGTCTCAACCTCTAAGCCCAATACTCTCACACAAGATGCAGCAATAAAGGAATGCGATGCACTTGAGTCAAATAACACCCTTGCCCATAGGCGAAAGAGTAGAAACGTACCCTGAATCACTAACTGATCTGCTGCCTCAGTCTGCGGAGTAATGGCGTAGACACGCCCCTGAGCCCCGAAGTCCCGGCCGTACATCGCCGACCGACCCATACTTCCGGCCCTCCGCCTCGTCTCGTGAAACACCCGGCGCTCGTGGCCGCACTTCGAGATCGACATCTCGTTCCTCGCCCGTGCCGTAAGGAGGAACATACCAGTCTACTTCCATGTCCCATCGATGATCGGGACAAAGGGTGTCCTCATCCCGGAACCCCGTGATTCGGTGACGCTCGCCCCATGTGTCCCGGGCCGACACAGCTGGAAACATGTCATCTTCCCACTTCTAATCGTAACCCGCACTGCCTCGCCCCGTCGGGCCGCGGCCCCACTCGAAACCCCCGGCGGAACGTAAGTCCTCCGCTCTTTCCCAGCCCGCAAGAAGCTCGCTCCCCTTCTTATCACTTCAGCACCCGTGATCCCGATGCTGCCGCCATTTACCTCTCGCTCACGATCAAGGCCATTGACCATCGAGTCCATATCTTGCAGGTTGCGTCCTACAATCTCGCCTCATAGACAACCGTACCCCCATCCTCGAACTTTCTCGACTCGCCGAGATCAAGGCCACATAATCATCCCCGAAACGCGCTAACTCGTGGAATCCGCTACGCATCAGGCACGCCTTCGGCCCCCCGTCTCACCACAGAACCCTCGCCTTCGTATGTCTAGTAGAAGCCGGTGCATTTCCTCATGAATAGTCTGCGAAATCATCCATGTCATAGTCTCCAAGTCCTCGAAGCTGACCCACTCCCACCAGATCTCGGGATCACCTCAAGCCGAATGAAGCACGTAATCCAGCAGTGCATCGGAGCACCTACAGCCCGAAGAATCCTCTCAATCTGACAGAACCAATGGTCGGCTACCATCGGTCCCTCCCGTGAACGTCTGAGGATGATGTGCTCAACCTCCGGAGGCTACTAGCACCTCCCCGACTCTGGGCCGCATCAGCCTGCGGCAGCTGTGGCTATCGCAAAGACCCATGGCCTCTATGAAGGCCCTCTTGATAAAACAGGTGGTCGACCATCGCCCGCAGTGGATCTAATTCACGCCCTCAGTTTCACTTGCCATCTACACAAGTCAAACAGCAAGTTTAGAATCATTTTCGTGTCCAACTATTAGCACACATGCCGACCAATAATAGACTTAATATCCCGAACCATCCGTTCGTTTCCTGAACTCCTAAGGTTACGTTTCTCAACCCTAGTGTTCACATTTCCTATATACATCCTACCACGTATATAATTCACATAATTTGTACAGACAATCACGTCCATACAATCAAAGCATAAACATGAAAACACACAATGCATGCTGTGATCTAATCATGTCCCGTGGACTCTTAGGTAACCTCCTACCTTGACCTTGATACCAAACTATGATCTGGATATCAATTTCCCGAGCACTAGGTGATTCTAACCCAAGCCCGACACCCGGGCTATACTAAACTCCAGGATGCTCTTATACCCAATGACCATGGCCTAAGCCCAAGTCCTCAAGCCCTAGTACTGTGGTACCTATGCTCGATACTAAGTCGTGACACCCTAAACCTCAGGTCTCGCCGACCACCGTCAACCCGCGAAGGCAACCCGTGCGCTCCCATCAGCGAGATTCCATACATTTAGTAAATGACCCAATAGTGGCCCATCATCCATACTCATTCCATACTTGCTATGACCATACATTTCTATAGATCCAAGAGTTATTACATCACTCAGATAAAAACATATATTAAAATCCAGTTCGCTCTAATATATACACAAACAAGAATCAAGGCCATACCGTCTCTTCATAATCCCGACTCTAAGGAGCGTCATCATTTATACCGCCTTATACCGAAAGTGGTCCCACGACGGTGAGCTAACGTAAACAGTAGAGATAAACTTACAAGGGCCACTCCCACCTAGGTGCACATGCAAATGATTATTTCACGCTAAACCAACAACCAATCCGCATACATGTTGTCCTATCATGAAAACTACATGCATGCATAGACGACACTCATGCCCTGGCGAACGTCAACTCTCCACCCACCACCCAAGTAACGCAAGTGCCAATGGGAAATCAATACCGTAGTCGGCCCCGACACCCATCTCACAACCCGTGGTCTACGTGGATATTTATTTAATCGCTTCGCGTCTTTTGCAACATAACTTTCAGTCTCACCGCTGGTCTCTTTACACCCTCCGACATTTTTCGTGCTTTCACCTGATATGCTATTTAACCAGGTTTTCAAGCTTTTCACCGAGGTGTATCTATCCCCACTGCTACGCCTCGACACACATTCTTCATTTTCCATTTCATTTAACACTCGTGGAACTTAATCGACTTCTGCCCCATTTCTCCTCCAAGCCCACACGATTATGCACTAAACACAGTGCTAAACCAGTACCATGTACACACACCCATGTAATGAAATGTTACCGCACACCAATGCAATGCAATTTGTGCCAAACCCATGACCAATGTATGAAGACCTCTACATGGACATTCTACACCATACACTATGCGTGTGCTATGAGCACTCATGTCTAATGCACACAACATTTCATATATTCCTAAGCTCAACATCAAAGATATGCAAATATGTTAATATTCCATATTCAAATCAAGACATCACATAAGCATGCACTACATGTTTTCTATCATTCAAAGCCTATCTTACAGCACACATCATTCAATTCATTCATGTTAACACATCATTCAAGCATTACTAACATAATTCCAACCATTACTTAGGTAAGTAATATATTCCCAGTCGAGACATATGTGTCAATCATACCTCTAATGGCTATAATTATTTCCATCTTCATCACACATATCTCACATAATTTCACATATTCAGTATGTCATTGAATTTATGGCAATAACAATAATACATTAGCCATTCTCGATCATACCCACATGCTTGGCCTAAGAAATAATCTGGACTTAGTCCAGAAAGTCCAGTTTTTGTAAATACCACACAAAAAATTCAACATCCAACATGAAATTCCTTGCTCAAGTCATATGATGTCCCAAGCATTTCGGTTACAAACCGGTTTCAAAATAAGTTCGGGAAACCGTGAATCTGACTATTCCTCAACTGGTCTGTGACTTTAAATTTAAATGTTCAAATTTACATTTTGGTCGAAAGCACTATCTTATTAAATTTAGACTAAAGAGCTTTCCTCGTAGAGTCAAAGAACGCGAAATCGTTCGACTGTAGTTATGGCCATAAAGTTGGACATGCGATTCATGCGGGTGTGGGAATTCTGGGCACACCTCGCTTTGTCATTCCCGTCGGGATTTTGCCATCCCGTAACATTGTTCGGTCTCGAACAACTAAACCCCATGAAACCGGTCTTTGACCATCACACAATCACAAACAAACCACACAACATACAAATTCGCCCGGAAAACCGGACGAAACCCGTAGGCCATTACACGGCCCCTAGGCGTGAAAATGGGTCAAACTAAAGTAGGAGGAAAACCTACTCGTAAATAGCTTGATTCTTTGCCGTCTGGTCCATTCTTCAATCGTGCAACACTCCTTCCTTCCTCTTCTTTTTCCTCTCTTCCCTCCCCTTTCTTCTTCTTTCTTCTTCTTTCCTTTCTCCCCTTTCCTTTCCTCTCTTTCTCTTCTCCTCTTTCCTCCTCCTTCCTCCTTCCCTCTCCCTTTCTCTCTTCTCTCCTTGCTACTCCCACTGACCGATCTTCGAGACCCCATGTATGAAGGCCCTTATATAGTGTCCAAAGATGCCATGCATGTTGACACATGGCATGCCATGTGTCACACACATGGCTTGCCATGTGTCACACATGCATGCATTTGCCATGCATTATGACACATGGCTTTCCATGTGTCACTCACATGGCTTGCCATGTGTCACCACAAGGTTCGCCATGTGTCACCACAAGGTTCGCCATGTGTCATGAAGGTTCTACCATGTCATCCATACGGCTCGCTGCCATGTAAGCTGTCCGACATCGCTTCCTCGAACACATGAAATTCCTCGACTATCCCTTAATTCAACGAATTCGACCGGCAGCTAGATTTCACAAGACGATTCCAACGGTGCAATCCGTTTTGTTACCCAAGATCTAGAAAAATCTCAACTTTTCTCCAGACTATTTCGGTAAATTACCGTTTTGCCCCCTTTTTTCTGAAAAATTTAAATTTAAATTTTCACGGGTTTTACAATTCATGGCCACTTCATCATTGATGTTGAATTTCCGAACTTGAAGTTATGCTCATTGAATGTGACTTGGCCGAAGAAGAAAATCATTATATCGTGTTAAAGTATATCGAGAACCATGATTATTATATCAAAGTCGCTGAGGTGGAAATTATTCTTTGTAAAATATAGCTTTTTGGGTAGTCATTATTCTAATACTCGTTTCTTAATTTATTTGAAATGATTAAAAATTGTTAGTTGAAATATCTTGATACAAAGACAACAAATTTGTATGTAATTATTATATTTAAGTACTTACATTGATGATTTGAATTATGTTATTATACATTAATATTTAAATATTATTTTTATCAATGAATTCAATTTAATTCGAGGCTTTATTTTTATTTAATTATACAGAAATTATAATTTTAATAACAAAATATAAATATTTTCAATATAAATGTTCCTCGAAGACGATGTTTAGAAGCATCATTATTGGTTAACACATATAATGGCTGCTAAGGCATATGATAATTTAAATAAGGCTATCTATCACATTTCATGACACATTAAAAACGTCATTGTTCGACATTTTCCTTGTAGTGAATTGTTATCGGCTTTACTAGTAACAGCAGTTGGAAGGCCATTGCTTCAATGGTTATCCTCCCAAAACACTCCCCACGGGCCTGCACATGAATGTAGAATTTAATCTCAATGAGGATTGATTGGCTTTAAACTAAAACAAAGGGATATAAGGAGATGCAATGCTCCATGGAATTGGAAAATGTGAGCTTCCAAAGGAAGCAAGGACTAGAATGGAAGGACAGGATATGACCACATTCCAATTTACAAGGTAATTTGAAAATGGTTGCACTGCGATAACCAAACTTGAAACATAATAATAACTATCAAAGAATGTTCGCATTCCTCTGAAATAACAACATATTTCGTGAGTGGTTCACTATCGATGGCAACCATAAGATTGCACAAAAAAGCAAATATAAAAAAAGGTTTTATATGTGACTTGGCATGATAAATGAACAGGCAATACCTGAGAATTTTGCACCATAACATCAATAGAAGCCAAATAAGGGGCTATAGTGAAGGTTTTGTTGATGAAATGCACTTGGTCCTGAATTTTGTTCTCCCCAACAAAGTTGCGAAGTTCGGTTTAAAATTTGTTTGACCATTAATGTCACTTCACACTATGACTGCAAGAATTGATGGCAGCTGCAGTTTCCTCTCTTTGATCACCTGCAAATTTGATAAAAGGAACGCAGAAATAGATCCTGACCTTTCCCACGTGAAACACCTACAGTTTTAAAACAGAAAAAAGAAAGAAAAGAAAGTCAAGGAGAATGATAAGGAATGTATATCCAAAGTGAAAAGTAAAAAACACAACTAAATTGACCACGAATCAACAGGACAGGCAAGGTATGAGCAGATGCCATCTTAAAATTTAAGGATGAGAAAATAAAGACGACTTGAAAATCAGTGGACATCGATCTTACGGGTAACAAGATATCCGTGCATTTGTGAAATTATTTAAGCTTGCTATCTGGCCTGTAATACAAGAACTCAAGATTCAAGGCTATCCATTAAAACTGATGAGGTAAAGTGGGTTGACTGAGTGTAACATGGAATCATGTTAGTTTGTAACATATCTGAATTCTGGGGGAGAGACAATTAGCTAAATGGAGTTTCTGAACCAGGATTTGATTTGCTACTCATACGGGAATTTCAAACCATTATAACAAACAAGCAAAATTATACTCAATTAAGTGAAAGCTATTCCCAGTTTCAATCAAAGAAAAACCAATACTCATGTAAGTGAAAGGCATGAAAGGCATGTGGGTTCAGATCGCATCATTCTAGAAGTGGAAGTGGCCAGTCCTTCAAGCTTGATGATGTTTGGATGATGAAGCTTTTGCAGTAGCGTAATCTCTCTTGCCATCAACTTGACACTCTCTGAGAGTCACCAAGCCACTTAGTACATCATGCAAAATTTAATAAATCAAGCTCCCACTGTACAAGAAAATGTGGAAATGCAACTACTTCATTAAGGGGGAGATGTTGTTTTCGTAGATTCCGCATCAATCATCTCCCTGGAGGAAAATTTTGCAGCCATAAATTGGCGCAGTGAATATCCAGATAGATTCTCACTTCAATTTGCCTCATAAGAAATCATGTAAAAAGGGTATTGTGTCAGAATTCCATGATTAAGATAATCGATCGTATACATGCAAAAATATATCACAAGAAAAGCATCAATTTACTAGACTAAATTGTCCGAGGAAGAAAGGCCTATCATTGAATTTTTGAAAGAGCCGTCTAGGTGATCAAAGCAAAGACTCGCAATAGTCAATAAAGCTAGTTAAGATTTTTATTATTATTTAGAAAATTATTTTTAAAGTTTCAATCTTACTAATTTCATTTTCGACCCCCTTAAGGGAAAGAATCACAGCTCATGAAAGTGTAAGGGTAGATAGCAAATTTTCTGAGAAATCGTCTTTTGTTGGGATCTCGAAGAATTAACAAAGTGTTAGAGCAGATTCATATTTTTAGTATACGAAGTTCTTTGTATATAAAAGGAAAGCTGATCCTAATCAAAAATTTCGCCTTACATCAGGTAAAGGGCAGGTCCTTCAGTGGCTCTCTGAATATAATTTCTGTGATCAACCAAGACTATCCTATGTGTGACTTTATTATTATGTCTAACAGATACACCTCTACATGAGGAAAAAGTAATGTCAGAACCAACTGAGAGAAAGGAATTATCAAGATATGCTTTCCTCCATGGAGATTTGCATTTCTTCCTTTCTTAGTAAATAATTAGATTACATGAGATTACATGAGCTCACAGCCATTATTATGATCATTCAAAACTGACTGAACGTCATGTCATAAGAACATGAAATTTTCAAACATATTATTAATCAAATCTTCACATAAACATCATCATCTTGTTGTTTGGATTTTCTCTACTTATCCATGATCGAGAATCACCTGTAATCCTTATCAAATATATAGTAGTAAATATAGATCTGGAAACAAGATTCAATGATCCACATTAATAAGACAAGAAAAAGAAGTTTACAAAATTTACAGTTAAAGATTTATGGATTAAATATGATTCCTGAATTATGTCTCGCCACCGATGTATTGAATAGTGATCGACAGATAAACTTTACAACCAAGAGAGAAAATACAGATACTTCAACCACATCCCTTGAAGAACATAGAAGAGGAAAGATACATCCATAATAAAGGTTAACAATAACTTGTTTAAAACTGAAATATACTTTTCTTCGTAGACGGTAAAGGGAAAGAAAAAGTTGATAAACAAAATAATGTCCAATTTTATGAGTCACTTCAGTCAATGGTTTACATTGATAGAAACATAATCAAAGATGGAACGGCTAAAAGATATGACTGTCTTCCTTATGATTATGAAACCAAAGTTTTTAAGAACACAAAACATGATAGTTTTCCTGTCTGCTCAATTACCATATACTGACAAATACTTCCTCTGAAGATCCAACTGATTCATATATGAATAAACAGAAAACAAAGAATGGTTGTCCATATTATAAATTAATTTAACCATTAATCTTTCACTTAATACATGAGGCTAAATTAAAATAAATGACTGAGTGAGCATTTCCGCTTCGCTTTCAATTAGTACATCATGCAAAATTAATAAAACTAAAGCTCTAGTTGCACAAGAAAAAGTGGAAATCCAACTACTTGAGAAGGGGCATGATGAAAATCATATTTACATGCAAAATATACATCTACTATGAGAGTCAATTTATGGGATGGAAGTTCCACATTCATTTTATCACAGCACACAAGTATCCTCCCATTTGAGACAAATTTTGATGATAATTTCTGGAATTGATAAAAAATAAAAAACATAAAAAAATCATCAAATTGTGCTATTAACAAACCTACCTACCTATTAGCAGGGGAGATGTTGTTTTTAAGAGATTCCGGATCCATCATCGCCCTAAAGAATTATTCTATTAAACTGTATTCTAATAGGCAAAAGATAACCAAAAAAAGCGACGCCTCAATTAGTCGCTCATACTTAAAGCCCTCATCGACTACACAGCCATAACATCTACATTGTTACTGCTAGAAAACCAAAATTGCACCTTATCACAGTTGTGGACTAGTAGGGCCTTGGTGGAAAATGACGATGGTGGCAACTAGATGGCTGAATGGAACTTCCCCAGAAAATTAATACCTTCACACATCACATTTCATACCATTTCATAGATAAAGCCAAAAACTAAGAAGAGTAGGGGTCAGGTCCCATAAGGACTAAAAAAAAACAGACCTCTCCTTTACCTTTTACCTGATTACAGAACTGTAAGGAGGACCAAATCTACAGATAATGTAATTCAGCTACATTCATATATTTCAGACACATTCATTTACCGAATCCCGATTGTTTACAAGAACGCTGACAGACCAAATGAGCTGCACAACCCATTATGTGATCAGGTTTTCCTCCTAACATCCATTTGCAACTGGTTGATTTAGGACGTCCACCCAACACGCGCATTGACTCGTGTGGTACAATCATATGTCATCATAAAGAGGCCACTCATCTTCATCAATATCGATGAAAGGTTACCCATGTGTGTCATAGTATGACTTAGTAGTAGCCTTCCACAAACAAACGGAAATCAACATGCCGATGCCGACATGTCATATAGATATACACATGGAAATCCATATATCAAATGTCTTTCCACATGCCAAAAAATTTTTTTTCATGTAAGTTGAGGCGTGATGAGTTCACACCGACTTACATGAAATAGTTCCTTCACGTGATCGTGAAGCACAATTTCCATTTAACCAAATTTCTTTAACAACACAACCCCGGATCTCGCAAGATCAACATACGAGGAATTGCTCAAAGGATGCCAATCTATTAGCACTCTACTTCCTTCTTGCAACAAAGTAACTCGTTGAGGCGAAAAGGTCAACTATACTTAATGCAAGCATCGTAGGCTACGAGCTCCTTGAAGTACACTATTAAATACCTCTGAAATGTTGGTTGTCATTAACCCATACCTTCAACCTCCGTCGTGTGAAAGAGCTCATAATTGGAAAGGGACTGCCTCTAGCCATTGTAATGCTTCAAAATTTATTCTCCCAACTGTATTCATATGCTTTTTGAATTTGCGTTATGTACTCGCTAAAGATGTTCGGCATACCAAATTCTTCAAAAGTTTATCTTTGAACCGGGTCATAAAATTGCTTGCGAAATGAATGATGCAACCTGGGTGATAGGCAAAATGGTGCAAATTTAACCAAGATGAGTATCTACCATCACGCCATGATACCTCGGATGTCCTGTCAGACATAACGCAAATTCGCCATTCCAGAATCCCGGCCTTTAAGACGCCAAGAACCATCCCCAACCACGATTCTCCTCGCCTTCAGACAGCAAATGCCAATGGAACAACTGGTATTTCCACACCCCATAAAGAATCAATAACTTGCCTTTATACTTCCTGTATATAAATGTGTACCATCAATACTCATAACGGACTTAAATGTTGGAACCCTTCAATGATGGCTTGAATGACCAAAACACGCTACAATATCTCAATAGTGTGGGCATATTTGTAAAACCCTAACTGACAATTGGAATGTTATAATAAAGTTTTGAACCGATTGAGGTCTAATGATAGAAATGAGGGAAGATTAGGAATTTAGAACGCCTCCGAACGTCATTCATGAAGTGAAATTTTCAAAATTTCTACCGAATGCCCCATGAATAGTGATTTTTCTTAATATATCTGGATTGGAGGGGTTTGCAAAGGAATTTTTTAAGAAATTTGCCCTATGACTTTGAACCGATATTTAGAAGAGAATTGGAGATTTAAGTGACAGTGATTTGCACTGAAATCGAGTCTACGAAAATTTCGTAAATCGGGTCAAAATACGAAATGTCCGGAATAAATCACAAATAACTAAATCAACTGAGTGAAATCTTGAGTCCGCTTTTGATAGTTTCCAGCGATCCGAACGTAATTCGACATAATACGCTTATTGTCCTGATTCGATTTTATGATTTTAAACTGATTTTCGTGATTTCAGAGCCTGAATCCAATGAAGGATTTAATTAGAATATTTCCATGGTCAATTTGAAGTTTAGACGACCATAGAATATTTTTGACATTTAATCGGTATAAAAGAAGATAAAGTGAACCGGTATAAAATCATATAAGTGAGATATTTTCTTCGCAGAGAGCCAATTAAACCTTTCTAATGACTAAGTTATGAATAAAATAATAGATTAATGGATTTGTATTCATTAGAATGGACCAATGAGCTTCTTGTTCAAGGGTAATTTTGGCAAGGTGAAAGGGCAATTTTGGCAAGTGTGAAGCAAAATCTAAATTTAAGAGATTAAGTTGGCTCAAAAAGGAGGAGAGCTCGTCCATATGAGAGAAAGAGGGAAGAAAAGAGAGAAAAAGAGAGGAAAGAAAAGAGAAGGAGGAGAAAACGTTTAGGGCTAAGGTGGAGCAAGGGGAGATGTGATTTTTTCTCCTCCTTCAAGCTATTCAAGTACTTCAAGTGGTATACAGAGAAGCTGATGAACCCAAGAAACAAGTAAGTTTCTAATGGTGGGAAAGTTGGATTTTATGTTTTTCTGTTGCCTAATGCTTGATTTTCTTGTATGGATGTTAGAATTGGGTATTTAAGGTTGAATCATGATGATTTTGATATAAATTGAGAAAGAAATGATTAGGTTAGGCTTGAAAATCGTATGGAGTGAACGGTTGTAATTACGTCAATTCAGACATATTAAATCCTACAGTGATTTATAAACTTATATAAGGCATTGGATTGGTTATATTAGAGCGAAGAAAAATGGAAGAACAAACGGAATACATTATATAATTCACAAAATGTTAAACGAGGTTAAGGTGGTTTGGTAATTTCCATGTGTTTTAGGTGAATCTTAACTCTAAAAATGCATTGAAATTGGTTAGAAAGAAAAGGATTTTAAATTTGAGGGCATTAAGATCATGTTGTAAAGTAAAGGGAATGTTGTCAAAATTTTTGTAAAACCCCTTTTTTTGTTTTGGCTATAGATTAAGTTAGAATCATTCAAATGAATTGATTCCAATTGGTAAAGAACCATAAGAGATAGGGTTACAAATGTATAGAATGGACCAAGAGCATATTGTAGCTCTTAAGGCTCCCAACAGGACTAAAGGTGAGCCTGCAGCTCACCGATTTTGCTCCTCGCTTTGGTATGGTTGTAGTGTTTTGCCATATGGAGTTTCACTCATCCAAATTGAGTGATTCAAAATTTGCAAATAGACTTCTAGGAAAATTTATCTGAAGAAAGTGCATGCAAATTGTAACCCAAAGTGCCTAGAAAATTTTTCAAAGTGGACACAGGCAGATTCTGTTTCGTCAAATTGAGTCATCTAGATGTAAAATACAATAACTTGAGTTTTGGTGATCCAAATTGGGTGATTTCCAATTGAGAAGAAACATTAAACCAGTTTCAAATGAGTGAAGAAACCATTTCCAATTTATGGATTTAAGATCCTATAAATCAAGAATACGTAGGTGATTCAGTTGAGTTAACCAAGTTGGCATCAAAACATGCTGTAACTTGTGCTTATGTGGTTGAGGGCCTTTTAGAGAAGGAATTTTAAATTGAAAATTTAAAGAGATGTCATTGGACATATAAAGGACTGATCCGAGAGTTTCACACTTTTGAAGACCGTTTGAATATTTTTTTTTTTTTTTTGGGCTGCAAATCTATAGAGTATTGTGGGAAAAGGTTGGCCAAAATGAGTGGTTTTTTTAGCGCCAAGTACTTGTTAATTTGCTTTATATGAATGTGATGTGGTTGGGGTGAAATGAATGTATGGTGGATTAAATGGAAGTTATGGATAATGTGTAGTTGTGGTTTTCTTGAAAAGGTGAAAAATGACTACTGGACGGAAACGGAATTAATGAAGCAAGCGATTGAGCGTGAACTCGTGGAGTAAAACGATATTTTGAAAATCAGTTTAAAGTAATGGTTTTAATGTTAAACTGAAAAGTTTCAAGGAAATAAGCATATAAATGTTATGCATATAAGTTTATGTTAAGGCATATGGAAATGTTTTATATATGTATGCATATGTTAAGGCACTACAGGAAGTTTAAAAATAAAAATGCATATGTATATTTTCTTATATATGTGTTTTAATGATAGCAAAGATTAAATGGATTTATAAATGGCTGATAAATGTTTTACTGGATGTTACCTTAACTCCCATATGACTGTTATGATCGATATCTACCAAGTACCTTAAGCCGTAAGTGATTTAGGGGTAAAGTATAGGTTACTAACTCCGAGGAGGGAAATAGGGTGCCAGAGTAATATCCTTACACGTGATAAGGTGCTATGACTGAACCTATGCAAAGCGTGAGTTTCTCCGCGCAGCCGAGTGGTTATGGACTGAATGTGACTGTCCTCACCATCGCACTCGGAAACTGCTCGGTGTGTTTATCCCCTGGGTTCCATCAAAAAGAAAAAAAGAAAGAAAGAAAGAAAGCTAAGGGTATAAAATGGATTTTAATCAGATAAGTATGTATTATTTTATTATATACCGAAAAATGTTATCTTAATAAAATGTACACTACTAGGCCTTTAGCTCATTCTTTTCATATGTTTCAAAATATTTTCAGATCCGAGACAAAGGCCTGCAGAGTATCCTCCTATGCAAAGGAGTCAGATAATGAGGAGACGGCGATGTGAACCTATTGTATAAATAGCTTGTATATTTTATATGCTTCAATACTATCACATGTATATATGCATATATGGATATATTTTGAAAAGGAAACTACTTAGGCGGCCTGCTTAAGTCCGGCTCAAGCCCCACTTATAAAACTGTGCATGGAATTGAAGAAGTTTTTGAATGTTTTGACGATTGAAATTTAATAAATGTATATAGATATATTGTGTTGATTGAGTTGTGGATTCCAGGAGTCCAAACTAGTTGAAAATTGGAAGATTAGGAAGTGTTTTTAAATGCTTATGCAGTATTTGTAAATTTGGAAAGTCCAAAAACAGAGAACTTCCCGCCCATTTTTCAAAATCTATGTTTGAAAAAAAAAAGAAAAAAAAATTACCACTTCGCTCCGCATTATTTTCAAAGATATGTAAAGGATTGTAAAGGGGTTCGCTTCCATGGATTTTATTTGATTGTTTTGAGAAAAGTTTTTATATCCATTGAGTGCGGAGGTCCTCGTTCATGAGGTTAATCCGGCCTAGATCTTTTCAACGTGGTATCGAGCCACTGGCTTTGAAAATGTTATAAAGATTTGAAAATTTTATTTTCATATGATTGTTTTAATGTTTTATTTTAAAATTGTATAATTATTATGTGATTTAAAATCATATATGCATTACATGACATATTAAAATTTTATTCCACAGGAAAATGCGTCGTCGTGAGCAGCCACCGGGAGAGCTCTGAGCACTAGTACCACCACCCAGGAACATGTTGATGAGTGCATATGTTCCTCCCGACCAGCCCTGATACATAGTATTTTGTACGCCGAGCCACCACGAGCCGAGCGCCCGCGGCGCCTCTTGGTCGTGGGAGACGGATACATGTAAACGGATGGCTCGACTTTTGGCCAACTGGCGTTACGGCGACCGAGGCTGGTAGCTTCTATAGAGAGGGGCAGCTAAGGGGCACAAGAACTAGGATGGATTGGGAGACCGGAAAAGGCTTCGTCATGGTTAGAGAGGGAAATGGCGAATTCTGCCGGGTGATGCATTAATACGAGATGAGCGGATGGTCACTTTTACGCTTTTCTCCTCTGAATGACGTTAGAGTGGTGGAGGGCGGTTCGGAGGAGATACCCAGTGTCTGGATACGGTTCGAAGAGTTTACATATAAGTTTGTTCGACCAGATTCTGAGAAATCACGAAGGCTAAGAGGTTCTTTAGAATTTTGGGCGGGGACACCTCCATAATGATTATGAGCGGGTTTTTAATTTCGTGGACATGTCCCATTTAGTAGGGAGGAATGGCGAAGTTTGAAGACGAGAGGTTTCTTGTAGGTCTTAGTCAGTTGGACCACGATCGCGTCGATGACCCGCACCGATCGCGACCAGGTAGTAGAGGCCGCAGTTAGGGATGAGAGGAGCATGGGTTTGAAATCCCAGGCTACGCATAGTCAAGGACAGAAACGGAGTGGGTCAACGTGGGTTCAGGGAGGTTCCAGTAAGCAATTAGGGTTTTATGGATTATTTATCTAAACCTTCAATTGAGTTATATTAGGTTTTAGCTATTAAATTGACATGATTCTAGGTTGGTTGCTAAGAAATTGAAAAGAAAGAATGATATTATAAAAGTTGTCAGGTGGGTCAACTTTGGATGTTAATGGAAGTGATGTTGTTTGATTGGTTTTAATTGATTTAATGACTACTTGAAATGCTTGAAGGAATTAATGGAATTAATGGAATTAAAAGTTGAATAGAAAATGAGATGAGAGGGTTAGACCAAGAAAGGGTTTAATTGGAAATGCATTGGTTTGAGTTAGTTTAAGTGAATCAATGACATTGGATGAATTATCAAATGTAAATTTGTTGAAAGAAAATGAAAGAAATTGAAGAAATAATTATGAATGTGTGACATGTAGGATTTGACTACCTTAGGAGAAGTATGGAAAAGTTGAGTTTCCATTGATTTTACTCAATTGTAAGGGATTAAATGCCTAATGGAATGTGTTAAGTGTGTTTACGAGAAGAAGAATTGATTAAGGTATAAATGTAATTTTTCTTCAGGTGAAGAGGCGTTATGGGTTTTCGCTTTGGGATCTTGTTAAGACGTTTAAGGCTTGCAATGATATTGTCATGAACCTTGGTTGAATGAAGTGAATTGGATAAGTTGAGAATTCATGATGAGGATGTTCCCAGGCGGCGTGAGCAAGTACGGGCATTTTGAGTTTTTAGTCATGCCATTTGGACTTCTGATATTTTAGCGGCTTTTATGGATCTCATGAATAGGATTTTCAGGCCTTATTTAGATCAGTTTGTTATCGTGTTTATTGACGATATATTGATCTATTCGGGCGTGGAGAAGAACATACGAGCAACGGGGATAGTTACGCAAACATTGCGGGAACATCGATTATATGCTAAACTTCGATGAGGTGTAATGGTTTTGACTCTGACATGTGTGTTTGGGACACATGGTTTTGGAGGGGATCTCGGTGGATCAGCGGAAGGTCGACTATGCGGGTGGAAGCCTGCAGGTGTTATAGAGATAAGGTTTTACGGGTTTGGCGGGTATTGCAGTAAGTTCTTTGAGGATTCTCGAACATAGCCGCACACTTTGGCCCAGGCGACGAGGGGAAAGAGGAACCGTTTTTATGGTCGGGCTTGTCGTGAGTTCGATGGGCGAAAGGAGATTGACCTCTGCTCCCGGTACCCACTTCCATCGGGGCGGGATGGAGCTGCGGTGTGTTGTGATCTTGCTCCCAGGCGGGTCTGCAGGTTATGTATTGTGCGAGGAGATGACAAGGTGCATAGCTACAGAGCGATTGAAGAGCATGAGCAGTTATCCACCACCGACCTTGAAATTTGCCGGTAGTAGTATTTGCTGCGGATGGGCGTGCCATATGGAGTGCCGCAGCCGGATTTTCGCAGTCATAAGAGCTTGGTGTCTACATTTTACGAAGAGGCGAACATGAGGCAGGAGGAGATGGATTGAACTGATCAAGGATTATGAATGTACCATTGAATATCATCGAGGAAAGGCGAAGCGTGGTAGCGGTCTTGTAGTAGGAGACCCGCTGAGTTCCTTATCGCACTTGAGGGTGATGCGTCTTCCTCGACTCATAAATTAGGGTCCTTAGGTGTGAAGCTGGGCCCAGCGATTCGAGGAGCAACATTAGCCACATTTCATGTATGCGTCTGTATTGATAGACATGATTAGAAGGCTTGATTCGGGATCCATAGATAGTAAAGTTGAGAGGTGAAGTAGAGTGCGGAGCAACGAGGGATTTGTCATTTAGAGAGGATGGTGCGTGGTCGTGGGACCAGAGGTTATGTGTATGGGATGTAGGTGATGTGAGGAGAGAGAGATTATGGAGGAAGCCCACGTTTCACTCGCATGTATATCATCGGGAAATGCAAAGATGTATCATACCTTAAAGGAACACTACTGATGGAGTTTGCATACTATAACAGTTATCAGGCCAGTATTGGTATGACCCCTTATGAGGCTCTTTATGGACAGAAATGTCGAACTCCAGTCTGTTGGGACAAGGTAGGCGAAAGGAAATTAGTAGGTCGGTATCGAGTGACTTGTGATAAGATCGAGGTTATAAAGGGATAGGTGAAAATTGCACAAGCCAAACGGAGAAAATTTATCTGGAATGATGTAGTAGGGACTAGAAGTTAGTGGGGGGATATGGTATTTTGAGGATTTCCTATGGAAGGGCGTACTAAGATTTGGGAAGCGTGGAAAAGGCTGAGTCCACGGTATATTGGAACATACGAGGATTGTTGAGAGGATTGGGAGACTGGTATATCGATTGGGTTGCCATCGACCTCGTCGCATTCACGATGTTTTCCATGTTTCTAGGCTCGCAAGTACATGCCGGACCCTTCACGTGTATTAGCAGACAACTAGTGGAAATACGAGGAGAATTTGACATACGAAGAGGAACCGGTCACGAGATCTCGGCCAGTCGAAACAGGATTCTGCGCAACAAGACTATTACTGGCAGTGAAGGTATTGTGAAGGAGTCATATAGTAGAGGAAGATTTACATGGGAGCGTGAGGAGACGGATGAAGGCGTGACCATCTTTTGTGCGGTACAAATGTTTTAATTTCGGACGAAATTTTTATAAAGAGGAGTGATTGTAAAACCCGTCGATTTAATGTTATAATAGTAGTTTTGAGTGATTAGAGAATTCCCAATGATATAAATGAGGAAGATTAAATTTAGAAACTTATTTCGAACGTCGTTTAGGCGTAAAGTGAAATTTTGAAAATTTTCGCGGTCACTTACACAGAATAGTGATTTTTCTTATTATGTCGGATTGGGGTTTTGAATGAATTTTTAAGAATTTCGAGTTCCCCATGACTTTAGGCCCGATATTTAGAAGAGAATTGGAGATTTAAGTGAATAGTGATTCAGGGGCGAAATTCGAACTGCCTGTGAGTACCCCGGTGGGCGAAAATACGAAATGCGGAATAAATCGCAGAGTCTAGCAGGCGAAACGGTGAAGCCAGTCGGATTTTGATAGTTTCCGAGCCCGATCCGGCGTGGTCGGATGATAATACGCTATTGTCCGGTTCGATTTTAATGATTTTTAATCCGTTTCGGTGATTTGAGCACGGAATCAATGTGAAGGATTTAGTGGAATATTTTGTAATTCGATTTGAGAAGTTTAAACGACCATATAATATTTTGACATTTAATCGGTATAAAAGCGATTATAAGGTGAAGCGAGATAAATCTGTATAAGGGAGATATTTTCTTGTGAGAGTCGATTAAAGCGCTATTGGCCAAGTTATGAATAAAATAATAATAGGTTAATGGATTTGTGATTCATTAGATGGACCCGATAGGCTTCTTTTTGGTTCGAGGGTAATTTACAGCAGAGGCAGAAAGGGCAATTTTGGCAAGTGTGAAGCAAAATCTAAATTTAAGAGATTAAGTTGGCTCAAAAGGAGGAGAGCTGGAGTCGTATGAGAGAAAGAGGGAGGGAAGAAAAGAAAAGAGGAAAGAAAAAGAGAAGGAGGAAACGTTTGAAATTTGGGTGGAGCCGAGGAAATGTGATTTTTATATACATTGGCGTATTAGTAATTTGATGTGCTTGATAGAGAAAAGCGAGAGCCCGAAGCTTGATGAAGTTTAATGGTGGAAAGGATTGGATTTTTATGTTTTAAATGTCTAATGCTTTGATTTTCTTGTATGGATGTTAGAATTGGGGTATTTAAGGTTGAATCATGATGATTTTGATATAAATTGAGAAAGAAATGGATCAGGTTAGGGTTTGAAAAATCAAGTGAGTGAATGGTTAGGGTTTGATGTTGAATTTTGTATGATATGTTGAAATTGGTTAGGGATTTATGAAATCGAGGTATAAGGCATTGGATTTGAGTGATTAGAGTGAAGAAAATGGAAGAACAAAATGGAATATGGTTTGTGCATAATTCGGCCAAAACAGAAATGAGAGGGGTTAAGGGTAGTTTGGTAATTTCCATGTGTTTTAGGGGGAATCTTAGCTACACGAAATGCGTTGGAATTGATTTAGAAAAAAGGATTTGAATTGAGGCGTTAAGATCGTATTTGTAAAGTAAAGGGAATGTCAAAATTTACGTAAAACCGCTTTTTGTTTTAGTATAAATTAAGATTAGAATCATTCAAATGAATTGATTCCAATTGGTAAAGAACCATAAGAGATAGGGTTACAAATGTATAGAATGGACCAAGAGCATATTGTAGCTCTAAGGCTCCCAAATACGGACCGAAAGGTGAGCTCGTGTAGCTCACTGATTTTGCTCTGTTTTGGGTATGGTTGTAGTGTTTTTTGGTAGTAAGTGGAGTTTCGCTCATCCAAATTGAGTGATTCAAAATTAAGGTAAAATAGACTTCTAGGGGAAAAAATTTATCTGAAGAAAGTGCATGCAAGAATTGTAACCCCAAAGTGCCCAGAGAAAATTTGATAAATTGGAGCTATATTGCAGATTCTGTTACGCCAAATTGAGTCATCTAGATGTAAAAATACAATAACGCGAGTTTTGGTGATCCAAATTGGTGATTTAATTGGAGAAAAACATTGGAACCCATAGTTTCAAATGAAATTGAAGAAACCATTTCAATTTATGGATTTAAGATCCCATAAATCAAGAATAACAATGCGTGATTCGGTGGAGTTAACCAAGTTAGCATCAAAAACATCGCGTAACTTGTGTTATGTAGTTGAGAGGCCTTAGAAGGAATTTTAAATTGAAAATTTAAAGAGATGTCGTGGACATACATAAGGACTGATCTGGAGAGTTTCATAATTTTTGAAGACCGTTTGAATATTTTTTGGGTCATAAAATCTAGGTATTGTAGAAAAAAGATTGGCCAAAATAGTGGTTTTTTTTAGTGCTCAAGGGTAATTTGTTAATTTGGCTTTATATGAATGTGATGTGGTTGGGTGAAAATGAATGTGTATGGTGGATTAAAATGGAAGTTATGATTAATGTGTAGTTGTGGTTTTCTTGAAAAAGGTGAAAATGACTATCGGACGGGAAACGGGAATTCGACGGGAAGCAAGCGGGATTGAGCGGTGAACTGTGAGTGTAAAAATGATATCTTGAAAATTGAGTTTTAAAGGTGAATGGTTTTAATGTTAAACTGAAAAGTTTAATGGAAATGTTTATATAAATGTTAAGGCATATGGAAGTTTATGTTAAACATATGGAAATGTTTATATATGTATGCATATGTTAAGGTATAATTTGAAATGTGTAAGAATGCATATGTATATTTTCTTATATATGTGTTTAATGATAAAGTAAATGATTTAAATGGATTTATAAATGTATTTTGAGATAAATGTTTTACTTGTAGTTACATAACCATGTTTATTCTGATGATATCGAATTAAAGTCAGCTAAGCGTGTAAGGATTTAGGGGGTGGGTATGGAGTTCTTAGCGGGGAGGGAAATGGGTGTTTAGAGTAATAATAAACTACAGCGTGATACAAGGTCTTTATGGTATTTGGAACCCTATGCAAGCGTGAGTTTAAAGCGGCGTAGTGGTTATGGCTGAGATGTTGTTGTCCCTCGCCATCGGTGCCGGCTGACCGGTGTGTTTATCCTGGGTTCCATCAAAAAAGAAAAAAGAAGAAAGAAAAAGAAAGTTTAAGGCATAAATGGATTTTAATTGTATAAGTATGTATTATTTTGATATATCTCTGAAAATATTATCTTAATGAAAATGTACACTTCTTGGGCTCTTTTAACTCCTTCTTTTCCATATGTTTCCAAAAATATTTTCGGGGGATCAGGGACGGGTCTTGTGGTAGAGGTATCCTCTGTGCGGATGTGAGTCGAGCTATCGCGGAGGCCGAGCGCATGTGAGCGCATTGTATAAATAATTTGCATATTTATATGTCGAATACTTTGTCATGTATATGCATATATGGATATATTTTGAAAATGAGCTACTTAGGCGGTCGGCTTAGATAGAGCTCAGCCCGATCTTTTATAAAGCGTGCATGGAATTGAAGAAGTTTTGAATGTTTGTGATTGAAATGAATAAATGTATGGTATATATTGTGTTGATTGAGTTGTGGACGAGTCCTAAAGCGAAGTTGAAAATTGGAAGATTATAAGTGTTTTTAAATGCTTATATAGTGTTGTAAATTTGGGAAGAATCCAGAAAACGAGAAAACTACGAAGTCGATTTTACGAAAATCTAAGTGTTTGAAAAAAAAGAAAAAAAAAAAAAAATTTACACTTTGCTTAGCATTATTTTCTAAAGATATGTAAGGATTATGCAAGGGGTTAGCTCCACATGGATTTTATTTGATTATTTTGAAGAAAAGTTTACATGTCAGATTGGAGTCTTAGGGAGAATCACCGGGTTCGTAAGTTAATCAGGGTCGGGACATCTTTCAATATTAATTTCACATGTTTTCAAATAACAACATCCGGGATTTGCTTGCTCATGACCCGAGAATGACATTAGGCGACTCAGTGTAGTAGGAGAAGTCACCCGAATAGCTGTCTAATTGCTTTATGCTTTCCATCGGCCTTTTTGTATGATATTTGATATCTAATTTCCATCACACTTTCGCTGAATAAGCGACCATAGTCAACATGAATTGTGCCTGAATTAATGCCTTTATATGAGTAGCAACCAATTTTTAGTCTAGTTGATGATGGTCCCGGTTCAAGCAAGCATAGTATGCGGCCCAGTATATTTTTTGATAACAAATAAGAAAGTATATTTCACAACCATTGCACGAAGCTTGCATGGGCGGTATTCTTATGCTTACATCTTAAAACGAGCAATTTTTTTGAGGATGCAACAACGACATACTCTTGGTGTGCTTTAGTTGAGTAAATCTTTGCAGCGTCTTGCAAATTAGATTTTGAATTAAAAACTTGGCCAATTACAAATTCTCCACTCGAATTATCGGTAGTATGCTGCACCCATGGAGTCCAACAACTTGCAACAACATTATCGGGTTTTCGACGTGTTGAGGTGAGGTGTTGGTGGTAAGTGATAATTAATAGGGGATGACTCATCGATGTCTCATCGTGCGGGTGATTTGATACATCGCAAGATGAATGGCTGTCTGAAAAACGTATATCATTGTTCATTCTCGAAACTTGGTTGAAAGTTCGAAGGATGATGCATGTCCATCAACCCGGTATCCTCATCATCTCAGTCGCATTAAATGTCGACATCTTCATCATATTCATCATTCATTACTCCCGTCTGTATCTTACATCCATCTCCATTTTGGTCGATTATCCGTCTTGGACCACTACTAAACCATGGCCAGGTAATTAAGTTGTGCAACATTGTAGTGCCAGCGACGAATAAATCTACATGGCCACACTTGAATTGGTTGGTGTGCTGACTCGAACAACTATTAATATGTATAGTTTGCAGCCTACCCAATACCATTTCCTCAATGGTTGTTATGTTAACCAGTTCGACATTTCGCGCACTCTTGTCATCCGTCTTGGAAAGGTTGAATCATTTGTTTTAGAGGATCTTCCTGAGTAGTCTTAATTTGAGCCGTTTGTCGATGGTTGTCTTTTGAGTATGTCATGTCAATCGGTGTTGAAATGTGCACGTCGCCGTTATCTTCAAAGGTGCGATAAAGTTTCCTTCCCCTCATATTCGTATCTGTTTTATTATCGCTGTTGTCCATTATAGTAACATCACGGGAATTATTGAAGCGAGCGTAATTAACCTGTACAAATAATTAAGATGAATTAAATAATATGAGAGGTCATTATCCTGATATCACATCAACTTTATCATAAAGAAAACAATCAAAGTGTCTTTAGTTTCAATCATTATGTCAATTTGTCTTATTTTTGTTGTTCCTATTTATATTTCTGCATGATTTTTTTTTTTGTCAGTGAAGTACTTTCTTCATTTTCTAACTCCATAAATAATAATCGTATTAGAACCAAATTCTTAGAGTTTGAGCTTTTAGAAATATTGATAATTTAATATAGTGGAGTTAGAATCAAATATTGATTACTCGCCTCTGTTTTTGTCTGACCTACTCCTTCTTCTTTGGTCCGGGTTATGAATATGTTGGCGGGAACAAGCGGGGGTATCAACTATCTTGACTCTCATGGAACTCATTATCTGCCACTTTCAAAACCCACGACAAATATGAGCCAGGTGGTTCCACGACTCCTACTTATAATCACACTACAGAAGTGGGGACACAGTTGCAGACTTCTGCAATTATACTACAATATCCTTCTCTCGTCTATCATTAATAAACCTTAGTCCAATATGTTTAAAGGAAGAAATTTCTCCCATTATCACTCTTTTTTCTCCTTCTATAAAACCAGAAATTGCAAAAGGGAAAAAGAAAGATACATATTTAGAGGGACACTAGGCTTCTTATGTGTAATTCCTGAATTCCCAATAAATCATTTATGATATCTAGCATCAAACATTCAATTCGAAACCAGAGGCTTAGTTTTTTTGGACCAGATACTCATTCAAAAAATCACGAGGAAGAATCGAGACTATTTCTTATAAGAAAAACTCATAAATAATGAATGGAGAATGAAGCAAGTCACAAATCTTCCGATTAGTTATGTTTGGTTTTGGAAAGTTTGACGGAAGAAAATATAAAGGAAGAAGGAAAGTGTTAATTTCTTTTCTTTGATTGTTCATGAAAAAGTGAAGGAAACGAGAATTATAATGTTGAGGAATACACTTTCTCCATCTCTTTTGAAGGAAACTCGGGAGAAAAGTATTTAGCACTTCCACCTCTATTTTTCTTTGCTATTTTTCTTTGCTATTTTCCTTAGTTTTTTCCATGGCATCCTAACATGACAAAATCATTTTACTTAGCCTTTTTCTTGTAGGACTTTTCAAAAGGCTTTACTTGGTTGGTGATGAACAAAAGGGTCAATACTGATGGAATGCCTAGCAGGATGCGATAAGGTTATCGACTGGACTCACTGTCCTTGCTTGAAATATGTCAACTAATTTGGCCTAAGGCAATTTCGAATGCATTTCCTCAGACGAGATCATCGCTGTACATTCCAAGTCTGTTGTTGCTAATTTGCACAAGGCCACCTTAGTCGCAAATAGAGACGGACAAGCGAAGATGATTGGGAAGTCATGGAGCTTAATCCAGAGTATGCGTAGACACCTATCCTGACGCAGGTGCTTGATTAACATTAGTCTGTAAAGAAATTTAGTACATTTTTCTTTTGATTTTCTTGATGAAACCACATTACAGTTAAGGTGAGTGAGAGATCCATTTGAAAAGTAATTTGCCATCTAATTCCCTTAGGCACATCCTGTAAATAAATAAATAAATCAAGAAAAAAGATCCCTAGTCTCAATAAGTAGCTCCTTCGAACCTCAAATAAAATGTTAGTTAACTATGCGAAATTACCTTGCGCATATAATGGTTTCATGCGGTGGTCTTGGATGTAGGCGAACATGGCTACATCTAGCTGAAATCAAAATACGTAAACCACAGAACACGTAAACACGATGATAAAAATATATATATCTGCAAAATCGGCTTGTCATGAAACGTATCCGTCTTCGAGGAGAAAATTAGGAACTTAAACGGATACAAAACAAATCATCTCCTCATATCATTAATTTCATCTGACATTGGGCGGAGGCATTACACGAGTCGGGCGGCCGGCGGGGCGACGAATCGGACGACGGCGGCGATAGCGGGGAGGAGGAGGAGAGAGGAAAATGGGAAAAAAAGCCCTAAGCGCCCAGCGAGGTTTGAGAAGTAGCTAAATGCGGTGTTCAGTCGTGAATGATCCGCAATTGAATGCTTTGGTGTTTAGGCGGCAATTGATTTTGAAATGCGGTGTTGCGACGGCGACGAATTGACTTCGGATGTTCAAATGCGGTGTTTGGGCGTGACGGGTGGTTCAGTTTTGAGAATCACATTGTAGTCGGCGACAATTAAAATTTAAATCATGGTTCGTCAATATTCTTGTATTAATTTCGTCAAATCTTTCACTGCGGTGATTTTATAACTTTTTTATTTTCAAACGCCGCCGATTTTGTATAAAACTACGGTTTTTTGATAACGTGATGTCATATTTAGTTTGTGCATTATTTTTTGGGCAGATTATTTTGAGATTATTATTATTATTTTTTTGAATTAATTTAGGACAAAGCTCTATAAAGCAGGCACGTCAGATTTTTTTATCATCGAACATGCCGTCCACTATATCAACGGTCCGCAACAGTCTGCATCACCACGTGCCAACATCTTGTGTCTGAATTAACACAACTGATCCGGCAGCCTCTCCATTGTGGCAACGCGGAATGGAGAAACTCGAAGAGAGTGGCCGGCGACGTCGAGGCTCCGATTATAATTATGTAAAATTTTAAAAAATCAAATCATTTCGCGTATTTTCTCTCTCTCTCTCTCTTTTTCTCTCGATTATAGTATTATATGATCCACACTGTTTTCTCAGTCGGAAGCCCATTGTGATGCGTCCGATGTGTCGTGTACACCTTGACAATTTCTTTTTGATCCCAAATCCTCGCGCCTCGTAATAATTGGACTGGATTTCACGGCGAGTTCACCGGAAATTTTGCGTCGTCGTTCCGGTTCTGTTCCCCGTATTGTCTTTGTGCAGTTCGGTAAGCATGTTCCTATCTATTTCTCTCTCTGGTGCATGTAATTGTGGAAGTTTGTGTATTGTGATAAGTGAGGCTATTGCGTTGAATTGGTGAAGCAAGTAGCAGAGTTTGAATGGAAACTACAGCAGCGCCAGCTGTTCAGAAAGGGAGCAGATTTTGGAAATGTGTGTTCGCGGTGGTCGGAATCATGACCACTCTCGTCATCTATGGTGTTTTACAGGTACCTTTTTTTGATTTGATGATTCAGCTTGATCCCCGTTTATGCTTTGATTTTGAAATTTTTAAAGGGTGATTATCCTTCGACATCCTCACTTCTGTTGGAGGTAAGGTTAGGGTTCCAGTGCTGATTTAATGCGGTGATAAATGAAAAATTGAAATTTATGTACACCTCTGACATTCCTTTTTAGGAAATGCAATGTGATCTCGATGTAAACTCTTTCTCGGCCTCCTGATCTTTGAAGTTGGTTATCAATTTAAATGGAATTAATTTAATTCTTGGAGCATCGAACATGAAAAATATGCAAGGATTTTGCATGAAAGCAAGTACTCTCAGAGCTAAAATTTATGAGGTGGGAAGGCCTATGATGATCAGAACATGCATGGGAGGATTTATCATTATTTTAATGTGGCCTTTAGTAGGTTTGGGGGATACTGAAATGCTGTTGGTTGGGGAGTTTTAGCTTGTTGGAAGCAGGAAGTACAGCTTATAGTTATAAACTGGTTGTCCCTTTGCTTACTAAGTTAAATAAAAATCTATAATTTTTCTGGCATCCAAAAAGCAGTTTCTGGAGAAGTGGAACTACTTGTTTTTCCTCCATTTGGAGGGTCGTTAGTCCTTGTTCTTCTCATTGTCTTGGTTCATTGTTAGTCAAGTGTTTAGATTTTAGGAACTAAATCCAGTGGATTGCAGGAATTCCAGCATGAATGTGAGACTCTATCTAGCATTCCAACAAGTGAATGGTTAACTTATACCTGCAAGTTTGACTTCTCATTCCTAGCAATAGTTACAGAGAGAATTTTGATTGGTTACTCTCTCTCTCTCTCTCTCTCTCTCTGGATGAGGGAGAAGGCGTTGGGGAAGCACAAATGGTTTTCCGTTGACGCAAAATATTTTGAGATCCTGGTTGAAGGGGAAGAAAGAAATCAAAAGGGCTTCATCATGGAAAGGAGCAGAGGTTTGGTTTCATGGATTCACTTTGGTGAAGAGGGGTTGAGAAATCTCTTGAAGGGAGTTGAGATTTGCTGCAGGGACGCAAGGCCAGAAAATAGATCTTTTGATTAGAAGGAGAATGGAAGAGATTACAGACTGTTTTGTTGGGAAAATGAGGCGGGGAGGTTTTTCCTGTGCTCAGTCACGGACCTGGATAAAAAGCGCCTCAGGATCTATATTCCAGAAGGACGGGGTTGATAAAAGGACGGGTTATTCTGGCGGTGAAGCTCCGGGGTTTAGGGATTAAGAAGTCGCCAGATCAGAAGAGAGTGGTCTTCAATAAAGTTGTAAAGGAGAAGGGAGAAGTAAGAGAAGGAAACCCTAGGGGAGGTCCTTGTTCAGATCTCTCTTTCGCAGTAGCCCTAAAAAGAGGCAGAAGGAGCTCAGAAAGTGTCCTTTGGGTGGATGTTAGTGACTGTGTACCTCGAGGGTCCTTGGGGTGTTGAAGGGAGCTGGAAATCTCAGCCCGACCCTTTCCCTTCTGCAAAGGAGCTAGAGGCTTGGGCTAGGGTTGCGTGGAGACTGAAAGGTAATGTTATGGTAGCTTTTCTAAAATAGTTTGACTTCTCATTCCTAGAGAATAAACAAAGGCAAACTATTAAAACAGGTAAGAACTTAGAAGCAAGCAAATATCAGTAAAAATGTTCACATATGTAAAATCATGAACTACCTCTGATGCAAAACTTAAGTAGATAAACCAAAAAGATCCAAAAAGAAAAGAAAGAAATGGAACAATTATAAAAAGCACTGTGGAGGATTCCAAGTGAGTTATACAGTTTGTGGAAGAAGGACGTATAAGGAAAATTTGGAGTGATGAATGGTGCTTGGTGCACCCAAAATTTAAGAGAGGTGTTTGGTGTAGGGTTTTAGAAAGCTATTAGATGGGGTTGGGAAGGATTCCTCTTAGAACCTGTCATTTTGTTAGGAGTGGGATGAGGTCCAAGTTTTTTGATTGGTCGGTCCAGTTATGACAATTCTTTGAAAAAGCGTTTCCTTCTTGCTATAGTTCATTTTTTTCAAATGCACAAGACTGTCAGATTTCTGTGTGGTTGCAATGGCTTAGGGTAGTTGGAGCCCTTGCCTGTCAAGACCTTTTCATGATTGGATGCTAGAGTTAGTTGGCCGGTTTTGCATTGAGTTCATTCCATGAGTTTAGGGAGGATAGTCTCATGTGGAGGAAGGGTGGTTCAGTGAGGCCCTTTTATAATTTCATTTGTTGATGGGATTGTTTTATTTTTTTTTTCCTGCTAAAGGGTCTCTCTGGTACCTGTGGCCTTCTGAAACTTTTCTTTCTTTTTTGATAGGTAAACATTTTTTTTCTTTTTTTCATTCTTTGTTCCCACTGGGACCTCCCTATATCCACCCCAACCCTTAACCACTGAGCCAGGTTTCAGTGGCTTATGAGAGCTTTTTATCCTTCTAAGAACATTTTATTTTTATTTTCTTTGGAGTTCCTTAAGAGAAGATTTTTACTATAAATTGACTAACCATCTATAGAAGGAGATGAACCTCGGTGAATAGACATACTGTCTGCAAATTCAAGTAAAAATAATGAGTCTTATAATACATCGATGTTGTGAAGCCTAGTTGCTGTGGGACAACTTATTTGTCAGTTATAGCTTCAGTTGGTGCTTCTAGAGATGATTAAAAATCATGATTTGGCGCATTTGGGCCATGAAAAAGAGGCTGAGGAAAGAGTGATACCTGACTCCACTTTGCCTGGTTGGTGCATGTGAAGAAAGCGTAATGGTTGGATCTTCAAAAAAGAGAAGTCACTTGATCAAAGGTCGAAGTAGGCCTTAGTTAAATCCCTTTAGGTGCAATTTAGAGTTCTATTGGGAATGGTTATATGCTCTTTTGTTGGATTTTGTTGGTGCTCTTTGTGGGGGATTATAAGGTATTAGCTTGCTCTTTTGTTTTCTATTTTGATGCCCTTTGTATATTTCCTGTGCAAACGAGATATACCCCCTTTTGTTATGTGTTTCTTGTTACATCTCTTTTTGGAGACCAAAAAAAAAGAAAAAAAACCAAAGATGAAAACTTTGATTTCAATTATTGGTTTTGAATCTGCTGTTGAGATCGATGTCAAGAAATAATTAATTTTTTGGAATCACATTCAACAAGATATATTATATGAGTTAATAACAAGGAAAACATTGATATGGTGCTATCTCGATGTACCTATTGTCAATGATACTGAAAATGTATACATATTGTTGAGAGAAAAGGAACACAATGATTCTCATTAATTTACAAAAGGAGGAAACATACATATTTATACTCTAGTGTTAAGGCAAAAAAGGAAACAGAGTTAAGAGTCTAATTAGGAGACTAAAGAGAGAAGAAAAGGAATTCTAAATGGATTAGGAGACTAAACCTTAACACATATTATCCTTGATATATCAATAAATTGACACTATAAATAATGTGTTGATTATCTTGGAACAGTGATAAAATTCAGCATCTAAAACCATTATTTAAAATGTATGTTAATAGCCCCAGATCTATGATATTTCAATTGATACGAATTTTACACATCTAAAATACTAGTTAGGAGCAGGGAACAAAAAGTCGGTTTTTTCGGCCGATGTTCGCGAAAAATCGGTTCAGCCGACAGAAGAAAAATCGAGGAAAAAATCGTCGGAGGAAAAATCGGGAAAAAATCGGTAAATCGCCGATTTTAATGGCATCGGAAAAAACCGATTTTCCAGAAAAATCAGCGATGGAGCACGCGCATAATGCGAATTTTGAAAATATCGGTAAAATATCGGTAAATATCGGTAAAATATCGGTAAAATATCGGTAAATATCATTAAATGTCGGTAAAATGATAAATATCGGTAAATGTCGGTAATCACTATTTGACTCCAAATTTTTTATAAATACCCATAAAATCATCTGATCTTTACAAACTCATCCATACACATCCAAGCTCCATTTGACTCTCAAATTATTTTTTCTTTGTGATTTATCTCAATATTTTGAAGATCTTATTATGAATATTATCTTTATCAAGATGAGATCCCTTCATCAAATAATGTAATGGAGCCACATCGGTCTTCATTTTGGTTTTAAATTACTAATGTAATGTAATTTCTTGATAAATTATAATGAATATTATTTTCAATAAGTGTATATTTACTTATTTATGTCTTTTATAAAGTTCAATAAAGTATTTCCATGAATTTCAAAGTATTTTTATTAATTTTTGCTTCTAGATATTTTGTCCAAAATATCCACCGATGTTACGATATTTAGATATGTCGTAAAATCGAAATCTTAGATATATCAGTAATTCACAGATATTTTTATTCTTGGTTAGGAGTCTTTGTGGTACCATTTCATAACCAGTCATTACATGGACATGGAAGGGAAATTCTAGAGGTTCTAATTTCAGAAGAGGAGCCTAGTTGGTGTCTAAAGCAAAGAGAAGAGTGAACAAGTTAACGAAGCCAACTCATACGATGGAAGAGGTGACTAGCAGCTTTGCCTTAGGGATATACAGGAGGATACTATGAAATGTTTTATTATTCTTGGAATATAGTAATAGTTTTCACCTTTCATATGATATATAAGTCATACCAGGGCTTTTACTTTGCCTACACTCTGCTAGACTGCACTTATGTTGATCATCAATGGGGTTGGTTGTTGGGTAAAATTCGATGGTATTAGCCAGTTTCAAGAATGTCTTTTTGCTCTTCATTCTGCTTTTGTGTTTTTTTTTTGTCCATTTCACGCTGTAACCTGAATGGAATATTGAAACCATCTTTCTGTCAAAATTTGTGCCTACATCATTGTAGTTCAACTACATTATGTTTTTGTTTCATCCAATTTGTGCCTTTTGTTATTAATTTTCTTAACTAAATCATAGGAATTTAGTTAAGATATTTCAGATATTTTCCTTAGAAGTTAACAAGATTTATTGCCACTTGAGAAAAGATTATGAGGGTTCCATATGGGAGCCGATAAAGAATATTTTAAGTACTCATTGTTTCTTGTTTCTGCAACGCGTACAACATCCTGCTGTCTCTGCAGTTGCTTTACTGGTAAGTTCTTATAATCAGCTCTTTTTTTTTGTTGATCTATGAGCAAGTTCTAGTAGTCCTTTCTATGGAGGTCCAAACCTGTGTTTCACACTCACTTCAGCATTCTTTAGACTGTGAAATGCTTTATGAAAATACAGGAACCATCTATCTTAAGGGATGTGGTACAAATTAATTTGCAATAGGTTCTTCTGTTACAACTTTCATTTTCTTTATCTTTTCTTCTAGGCAAGTAAAAAGGCACTGGATCCTGTTGCTCCAGTTTACAAATACTGCCTCATATCAGTGTCAAACATACTAACCACAACATGCCAGTATGAGGTGAGCTGTGGTCATTTCAATGTTTATTACCTGGACACCTCCTTAATGGGAGGAATAACATCTGCAGTTATTGCTTCTTATTTATTTTTTGAACAAATTTAATGAATAGTTCTACAAACAATTGTTGCTATAATTTAAATGACCACAAATATTTGTTTCAGGCCCTCAAGTATGTCAGTTTTCCAGTACAAACACTCGCAAAGTGTGCCAAAATGATACCTGTTATGGTAAGTTTAACATGGTTATCAGTGAAAGTCACTATACTTAGTCCTTTCAGATTCTTCCCCTTCAATTGCTTCCTTCTTATTTATTTATTTATCTAGTTATGAGTAATCTATCTATATGCTAATTTCCAGATCATAATAAGATAGACCTTAGAAATGAAAGCCTGTGCTGAAATCTTCTTTCTAAAATCTTCATCTCAATCAGCACTATAAAATTTTGCTTTACTGTAGGAAAAAGGCATCCAAAGTGTAGACAAAATGAACCATTCATCATTCTTCTTTGTAATAAAGTAAATCATTTGTCCTGATCTCAGTTGCCTTCAGAACAGTCATATGATATTAAAATGTGATAAAGCAAGATGAAGGACAACTCAAAAAGTGGGATGTGGTGGATTTAGTTGATGTCCTCATAATGGTTGAGTGCTTCATATGAGCTGAGCTTCACCTATCTCCCATAAGTGAGCTTGAAAAGTATGAATAGGAAATAATGAGTGACAACCAGGTTATAGTATGATATGAACTAGAATTTTTTAGAGGAAGGAAAGGAGAAAATCTGCTTCCCTTTATTGATAGTTCTGATATTCTAGCCTTCGAGAGGCTAGTCTCTCCACAGAGCAGTGCTCATCGTCTAATTATCCATAACCCCCACACACCCACACACCGAACTTTAAAGGAAAAACTAATTCTCAACAGAAAAATATTAAAAAACCGAAAAGACCCCTAAAGCAGCTGGCAAGGGAAAACACCATTTGAAACCAAAACTCCCCTGCTCACATGGCCTTTCTTCTAGTATAGGTGAAACGAATTTGTGGCCTATCATAGTATGGCTCCATTGAAAATTTTTTAAGTAATCATGGCAAATGATTCTAGTAATTCACCCATCTCTGGTATTAGTAATTGATGTAAATGTGTGTTTAAAATATTGCTAATCATCATTTTTAGATTTTTTGATGAAGATGATTTCAGACAGTCACTGTTTATTTATATCTTTATTTTACTTCATTCCTTGTATGTTTCAATTGCAGGCTTGATCTGTTGAATTTCATTCGATGCACCTTACTGTTATGTATAAAGGAATTTGGCATTCCTTTTTCCCCCTAATTGTTAATGTTTTAATTATAATTTGCATATTTTGAGTGATAGACTGTGGGTTCAATCTTTTTTTTTTTTTTTAATTGTTTACAGGTTTGGGGTACTCTCATTATGCAAAAGAGATACAGGGGACCTGATTATTTGCTAGCTTTTCTTGTTACTGTTGGTTGCTCCTTTTTTATTCTTTATCCGGTAACAACTTTTACCTCAGTATCCTGCTTTTGTCTGCTTTTGCTACTTAACATTGATCCAGTCATTTGTACCTTAACACTGATTATGGAATTCAACATGATTGCTGAACTTGTATGCCTTGTAGATTTGGTTTGGTTCTCAGTTTGTTAATCTGAATTTCATCTGGAATCAAGAGCAGCAGTGGCTACACATTAAGCCACTTTATTGTGTAATTGAATGATGGAAGTTGTTTGATTACAGAACTATATCATGGAATTGAAATATGACATGTCATTTGAGAATGGTATATATAGAGGAATTCCACTTATGCTATTTTACTTAGTTGGCTTTTGGTTTTGATTTGAAAGGGGTGGATATCTTTTGAGAGAGTTTGATTGAGGTTTTTGAGAGATTACATGCCTTTATCAGACTATCAGTATTTCTCCTTGTACAATAAAGGGAATAATACTCACTTTAATTAGGTTTTATACCTTGTGGGAAGTACCTCTCATCCTTCTCTTCAACTTTATTATTATCAATATATATCTGGTTGATCCATAAAATTTTTTTTTATCAATATATATTTTGCTTCTGATTTATAAAAGAAAAGAAAACAAATGGTGTAGCTAGTTTCTTCAATAAAATAATTATCTCTGTGGTTGCCCTCTAAGGCTTTAATTTCTAGTTATACTTAGTCTTTTGTTGCTTACAGAAGTGTTATTGAAGATCTGTTTAGTATCATTACCAATTGTTGTACTGCTGGAACCCTTGTGTTTTATAATCATGACATATGATTAGTTTCGCAAATTGACCTGGAAAGTGCTACAAACACAGTCGTCCGAGGTATATCTGAGTATTAACTATGACTATAGTGTTACCTATCAAAATAAATAAACCAAACATGACTGTAGTGTTGCTGACCTTTTAGTTCATGCAAACTACCTTTGGAATAATTGAATAAAGGGTCTACCAGTGCACCTGGAACAATGAGTGCTTTGTTGGAGCTTCCTAACTAGTCTATTTGTATGGATGCTCCTTTTTCTTGATGCTTGCGACTATAAACTAGCTTCTTTCCAATTTTAGTAAGACATCTGCGTTGGTTTTTTTAATTGTAGGCAGCATCTGATATTAGTCCATACAGCAGAGGAAGGGAAAACACTACCTGGGGCGTTTCCCTGATGATGGGTTATCTTGAAGACTATAGATTTTGGAGCTTATTTCCTTCAGTATATTGCCTTGTAGAACATGTCTGTTGTTTCAGCCATTTGCTTACCTTGTGTATTGGATTAGTAAAGAGACTACGTAATAGCGCTTTTCACAATATTTAAATAAAGGATAAGTTTTGGAGCAAACTTTGGTGGTAAAGTCCTATGCCATGCTGTCTTACACCATAGACATAGCTGATCTAATCAGCATGCACTAACTTTTAATTGACATATATGTATGTGGGATACCAAAAGAGTTAGCTTTGACAGTCAGCATTTTAAGATCTCTTGTGGTTTTTTTAATGTATTTTTGCTCTTCATAATTTTCCTCAGCTGTGAAAACTAGTGTGGAAATTTCCAATCCTGGTGTTAACTGGAATTGGATTCTGGTTGTTGAAGAAATGTAAACTAGCTTGCTCTGTTTTTACCAATAAAAAAAAGAAATGTAAACTGGTCATGAATGCTCATGAAGCTTGTGTGGTGTTGGTTGGTGTGAAACATGATATTCATATTAAACTATTCTACAACAGGCTTTTAGGATAGTTGGTCGCTGCGTGGTATCAAGCTTGGTCTTCCAGGAGGTCATGAATTCGAGATCTCTTTTTGCAATTTGAATATTTGGTCCCCATTTGTGTACTTTTGTTTTATAGGCACACGAGGAGATTTAATAGAACAAAAAACCATTTGTATACTTGAAAGTCCATGGTGGATTCTGTTTGATTTGTTTGACTCTCCACATGCGGGTTTGACATGAGGGAGGGTGTGAAGCATGATATTCATATTAAACCCAAATTCTACAAGCTTGAGCTTTAGGAGAGTTGCTTGTTATGGTGGGTTCCTTTTTCTACCTCGATTGGATTTTCCTTCTGAGTCTTCACTTTCATGTTAATTGGATTTTCCATATTGGTTTGACTTTCATGCAAGCTTTTAAGCTTTAGTTTTGTCCACCGCAATGTAGAGTGGGATCCCAACAAACATGTGCGCACCTGGCATGACACGGTATAGTTTGGGCATACAATGTGATGAGTCACAAAATCTATATTCATGTTCACTTTCTTTGAAGGGATTCTTGTTGGTGTGGGTATGTGACTAGATCTTCAAATGCTTCCGAACTTAGGGCCATTTACTAGTCTCTTGGAACTCCATTACCCATAGGCTTCCATATTTTCATGTTTACGTTTATTACTGCTTTGACTTTTTACATTTTAAGGTCTTCTTTATTTCCTATAAATGATGAAATGTAGCCATTAATTGTCTTCTTTTTTTTCCAAATTATATTTTTTGTTCATCTCTATTAATGTCCTTTTCTTTTATTTTGATAGTTATCCTGCATGCACAACAGACTGTTTGCATCCTTTGTTATGGTGGTCAATATAACATTTACCCAAATAGCTGCACCAGGCAACTGTTTTTGGTCCATATAACATTGGTCCATATTGTTTGAGACTATTCTAAGCAGCTAATGGATAAAAAAAACTATTTAATGTGAAAATTACAACTAAATATAGGAGTTCTAAATTTCTATCATTTTTAATAGTCTAGAGAGAGAATGTATAAACAACACTTGGAAGAGGGCGGAGCAAAAGATACACGTACATACAAGAAGCACTATCAGACAAGCAAAAAGGAGGAAAGAGAATGAAAAACAACTTTGTCCTATATCACTTCAGAAAGTGAAAACAATAGTTGCCATAAAATCGTTGATCATCAGCTAACTTGAAAATTGATGTCACAAATTTGTTTGGATGGAGAAGAAGGTTGTTAGGAAAATATGGCGAGAGGACGAATAAATCTGGATCAAGTTGAAATGATGGAATTAAAATGTTAAATGTTCTGGATTTGGGTAAATTGGGATGCTTTCATTTTTGTTATCCCCACTTGAACTTAAACTAGGAACCCTCCACAACCCCTATACAACGCCTTAAACACTTGAGTTAGGCCTTAAGGGAGTGTGAATTGGAATGCTTACTGCTGTGATGCCATGGTTTATCAATTTATAATGCCCATTGGGATACTTATCGAACATCAAAGAAATAAAAAATATGCAAACAACTAACTCCAAGTAATATCATATGCACCGGAGTATTGATTCTATGCTTCATCCTTCATAAGGCTATTTCCTGGGGTATTGATTTTGTAGCAATATTGGAGATTTAATCCAGATACTCTTTCTTCTTGCATGGGTACAACATTGATACAGCATGGTGATTTCATAATTTCCCTATTGGTTATAGTAATTTTACTTCCCTAATTGGTTTATCATTTTTTTTAATGTATGACAGGTTTGATGGCTTCACAAGCACATTCCAAGATAAACTATTTAGGGGTTATGATATGGAAATACACAATCAAATATTCTATACAACATTATGTTCTTGTATTCTCAACAGCTGGTAAACTTTCTATTCTTGTTTTTCTCTTTTGCTGAATTTTCAGGCATTTTGAATCCACCTCTTACGTTACTTTGGCATATCTTGGAGGATGGGTTGCATGGGAAGCATTATGGGGCCTTTTTAGACATACTTCTTCACCTAATGGAATTTATCCGTGGAAGTTCGAAAGAATCTAAACCAAATATAAATTAGTTCTCCCAACTCTTAGTTGTTAGGTATTAGATGTTCTGAACATGGATAAACTTCTGGGAGCTATTGGACCGCTTGTCTCCATAATTTCTGAGCATTTATTGTAAACATTCTCCCAGAGGTGCAGCACAACACAGGAGTATATATAGACTAACTTTATTAAACTCATGTGCATAACTGAATTAGTGTTGGGCTTAAAGTCACCTTGGACTTGTAACTAATAATACTTGTGTGGATCAGCAAAGGACAACATACTCAAGAAGCTAGGAAACTGGCAATTCCACCATCCTTTAAGCCTTCATGGTGCTAGATAGATTAGAACTTGTTTTTGAAATCATATTTGGTCATGGTTCTGGGTTTGTTTCTGTCTGTAAGAATGATAATGATATTATATATATAAGATAAAGCATATCAAATATTCAGGGACATATATCTACCAGCATCCATGTATGAAACATGAAGAATTTTTGAATTGCCTTAATTTATTAATATCCCCTTGTTGTCCTTCCTTATATATGCTTTTAGTTGAACCAACGACCTTGCTTGAAAGATATTAATTTAAATACTTCTAAGGATAGTTTGTGTGAACAACCAGATGTTTAGGGGTTTTTACCTTCTTTTATTGTGGTCTTTACACTGCTAAGCACTTCAGACTTCCCATTGGGCCAAACCTTGGATTATACCATGCCTTCTGTAATGCATGTTACATGTTCGGTTCAAAGGATGTGAAGTATCCATGCTGGACATAATATTATAAAATTGAGCATGGAACACGTATTTGACATATTTGTTGGTCAAATTTCTATTGGAATTTTCAAGAAATAATAGAATAATAACTTCTTAATAAGTGGCCTTAGAATTATGGCAAATGTTCTATCTTAATTACATACTTCAATGTGGCCTAGAGGATAGGTTAACAAAAAAGGTATTTAGATTGTAGCTATTCATGTGTCATAAGATCCAGGAAAGTGTGACTAAGGGAAGGGGATAGAAATAAGAGTTTTTCCATAAGATGTCTAATGCATATAAGAAGAGGAACTAGTTGACTAGAATTAAAATTAATGGTTCTTGGTTTACAGAAGAGAATGATATCAAAGCAGAAGTGGGTAGGACTTTCCTGTGTCTTCTCTTGACCTGAAGTGAGTGAAGAAGCAGGTGTAAAGTAGGCTGTCTCTTGAGAGTTGGCTGAAGAGGTAGCTCGGCTGGAGAAACCCTTCTTTAAAAGAGAAGGTTTTCGGTGCTCTCTTAAGTCTTATTGGAGACAAGGATCCTAGATTGAATGGGTTTCTTTATGGCATTTGACACTTTTCGTGTGAGTTTGTGAAGGATGAGTTAATGAACTTTCTCAAGGAATTTTACAAGCATGGTTTTTGTAGAGGGGGTTCGGATGCTTTCTTAGTGTTGATTTCAAAGGAAGGAATTGGGTAGAGGGACTTTAATTTAATAAGCTTGGTGGGATAGTTGAATATGTGGTTGGCAAAGTTGCTAGCCAATAGGCTTAAATAGATGATAGCTAAGGTGATATCCAAGGTCCAAAATGTTATTGTGGATAGAGACAAATTTTGGATGCAATTCTTATGGTCGATAAAGCCATTGATCCAATTATGAAAGCGATAGGGAAGTGGTTTTATTTTGAATTTTGACCTGAAACATGATCATGTAGAAATGAGCCTTTTTTATATTTTTTTATTTCAATCTTAGAAAAGATGGCTTTGGAGAGAAGTGGATAAGAGGGATTATGTAGTATGTTTCCATTGCCATTTCTTTTTGTCATGGTCAATGAAACCCCTTCTAGCTTTGCCAAAGTTGCAGGGATCTTAGATAGGGGGACTCTTTTACTTTAGTTGTTTGTGGTTGCGGTGGAAGCTCTGAATTGCTCAATTGAGAAGGTTGTGAGTGGAGGTTACTTGTCAGCTTATTAGGTGAGGGTTAGATGTGATGAGGAGGTTAAGGCTTCTCACTTCTTGTTTAGGGATGATGCTTTGTTTGTTTGTTTTTTTTTTTTTTTTTATAGGCTTCTTAGGAATAAAAAACTTTTTTAAGTTGGTTGCTTATCTGATTTAAGGCTTTATTAGGATCAAGAGTTAACTTGGATAATAGTGAGTTAATTCCCATGGGGTGTGGAGGAGTTGATGTTAAAGCATGGGTGTGAGCAGGGATGTTTGCACATTACTTCCTTATGGAAATAGTGATGAGGGCACTAATTAATTATTTTAAGTAATTAAGAGTCTTTAATGATGATGACTCATATTAATTATTTTAATTAATTAAGAGTCTTTAATGATGAGGACTCCTATTAATTATTTTAATTAATTAAGAGTCTTTAATGATGAAGACTCCTATTAATTATTTTAATTAAGAGTCTTTATCTTTTAATTGTTTTATTTGATTAATTAGGATTAATTATTTTTTCTTGTCCATCAAGTATTTTAGTTTCCCTGATTTGGTAGGATTTTTGTTTAGCAAGGATTCCTTTGAGCCTCTATAAATACTTAGTCATTTTATCTTTGTAAGCAATTTATTATTTTTATTCAATAATCAAAACCTTACAAATTTTGCTAAATTTCTTTGAGATTGTGTTTATGGTTTCTTAATTGAGACTTTTCTTGGAGATTTGTCATTTGACGATCTTCGCACGTTACACGCTATGTCAAATGATATCAAAGCGGGTTTCTCCCAATTGGTGACTAATACTAGTGCTAGTGATGACAACCAATCCCCAAACGAAGATCAGGGATTAACAACTGTTTGGAGAGCAATCGAAGAACAGAGAACTTCAACTCGCAATCTTGAACAACGATTGACAGAAATCGCTGGACAACTACGTGAATTGTTGCGAGGATGTGTTCAAGAGAACAGGAACAACTCATTGAATCAAGCCGAAGGAGGTAACCTTGGTAAGCCCGATGGATTGATGATTCCTCAAATACGTAGAAGACTGTGTTGATGATGATAGTGATGAGAAATTTAAACTTTGGTGCCGATCCAATTAATCCCGGTATGGGTAGATTTGAAAGGAACCAAAACTTTGCCCCAACTTCTGATAGGCATGATGATGAGTTTAAGCAAGGTAGATATCCACACTTTAGTGGAAGTCTTGACATAAAGGGATTTCTTGATTGGATTACTGAGGTGGATTGTTTCTTTGAGTATGTGATCTTTGAAGAAGAGAAAATAAAGTTGGTCGCTTTTCGATTCAAGGGAGGAGCTTCCGTTTGGTGGGAACTATTACGAGAAACTCGAATTAGGGAAGGAAGAGGTGTTGTCCAGTCATGGAGGCCCATGAAACAATGTTTGAGGGGCAGGTTTTTACCTCCTGACTATGAACAATACTTGTTCGAATCGTATCAACGATGTTCATGAGGGACAAGGACCGTGAATGAGTACACCTCTGAATTTCTGAGATTGGCAGCCTGTTATTTGGATGGTTTGCAGGCTAATATTCATAATAAAATTGGGGTGCAAATGGTTTTGAGTGTACGAGGCAGAACTTAACAGAAGATTTGAATTGATGTATCGAAAAGGCTGAACTTTAAGAAATTATAGAGCGATATGGTGGGGTGACAACAAACAAATAACATTGAAATAAGTAGCTTGGCCATGAGTCTGCGCAACCCGCTAACAGTCCCTGAAAACTGACAATGGATTGATTAAAGCTCGATTGGAGGCAACGATCAAAGATAGCAATACATATCCTCCTAAAAGCCAATAATAATCATATGCTAGCTTGGTCCTTCAAAGTGTTTTGATCATAATGAACTTTGGGCATCAATCTAATGAGTGTCCCAAGAGAAAGTCAGTCAATGCTGTAGAAAGGGAGGAGGAAGAAACATGTGATAATGATGTGCTTTGTGGACCTGACGATGAGGACGATGGGGATGATTTTGAACATGAGGTGTACACGTGTTGTAAGGAAACTTATGTTGTCACAAAGCATGGGGTACACAACGCCCTGAAGCTTTTTCACAGGATGTCTTGTGAAGGGAATGAAGCTTGAATTGATCATTGGCAGCCAAGAGAACATTATTGGGCGTAATGTAGTTCAAAAACCGCAGTTGACCCTAGAAAAGCACCCACATCCTTATACAATCGGATGGATAAAAGTAGTTGGCTAAGGACCTTTCTCTATTGGCAAATATTCTGATGAGGTTTATTGTGATATTGTTGATATGGATGCATGTAATCTTTTATTTGGGAGAACTTGTCAATTTGATGTTGATGCTACACATTCGGGTAGGAAGAATACATATTAACTTGTGAAAAAGGATGTGTGTTATACTTTATTGCCTATGAAAGCAGACAAGCCAGGAAATTTTGCTAAAGTGGAGGGGTGGCACTTTCTTACTATAACGCATATATTTACTAATTTTGTCAAAGAATGTAAAGATACCCGAGAGATTCATGTAAGGATTGTAAAAGGGGAAAATATGAGTGAACCAGTCAAAGTGAATAAAATTTCAATGGAGGTGAAAGAACTGTTGACCGAATTTCATGATGTTTTGGCTGATGATACACCAAATGAATTGCCTCCTTTGCGTGATATTCAACATCATTGAGTTTGATCACAGTGCTAGCCTTCCTAATCTTCCCCACTACGGGATGAGTCCTAAAGAGAATGTGATGGTAGAAGAATTGCTAAGCAAGGTGCATGTTCAGGTTAGCAAGAGTACATGTGCAATTCCAACTTTGTTGATGCCTAAGAAAGATGGGAGTTGGCGGATGTGTGTTGTGATAGAGGCGGTGTAACATTACCATTGGATATAGATTTAGCATTTCAGTGTGTTGGATGATATGCTTGATCAGTTGAGTGGAGCAGTTATGTTTAGCAAGATTGACTTGAGGGGTGGCTATCATCAAATCAGAATCGTCTAGGTGATGGGTGGAAGATAGCATTCAAGACAAGGGATAACTATAAGCTTCAGCAAAGTATCGATCAATGCAGTTGGTTAAGACCCGATAACAATGCTTATGTGGTTGACTTGCCAAATTGGATGGAGATTTCAAGGACTTTCAATGTTGCTAATCTTACCTTGTTCTAGCCACTAATTGGATCGTGTGGGAGCTCTCCCCCTTGAAACTTTGGAAAAATTTATTTGCATAACGTTTAAGCGAAATGCTAAAAATTCAAAGTAAATATTAATTTCCAGTACAACATGCAATTGATTTATGCTTTACTTTTGGTCCCTTTGATATTAATTTAGGCTATGTTTGGTTCTCAAAAAATTTGAGGGAAAATGCAAGGAAAAAAATAAAGAAAAATTAGAAGAAAAGAAAAAATTGAAGGAAAATAAAAAGAATAAAAATAAAATAAAAAAAATCTAATGTATTATTTATATTTAATACTTCAAACTCATTTTATTTATTTTCAATTGTCATTATAAAGGTTAAATAATTTTCAAATACTTGAGTTTCTAAATAATTTTATGTATATTTGATTGTCTGACATTTTTCATTGCATCCAAAACACGAGTAAAAATAATTTTTCTCGACATTTTTCTTTAGTACTTTCGCGAAACCAAGCACAACCTTAGCTCCATTTGGAAACCAAAAAGTACTAGGAAAAGGAAAAAAAAAAAAAACCAAAGAAAATGATTTTCTCATATTGAAAAATATAAAAGAAAATCAAATACAATAAAATTTTTTCAAAATTTTACATATTTTCTTAGGCTTCATATTGCACGTGGAGAGTCAAACAAACTAAATAAAGTTATCTATGAACCTACAAAAACAAGTGGGGAATACATTGCAGAGATACGGTGTCCGACCAAACTCTGATACCATGTTAAATGACCAACTCTCCTAAAAACTCGCTTATATGATTTTGCTCAATACGGCATCATCTCTCATCCCTTTAACCATAATAGAGAAACAAATAAAATGAGTCTAGATAGAATTAATTTATTATGATTTTTTATTTTTCTCAAAATTTTATTTCCTTCAACTTTTCCTCTCTATTTTCTTTCTCTACTACTTTTTGGGTTTCAAATGAAGCCTTAGGCTTCATTTGAAACCTGAAAAATACCGAGGAAAGAAAACAGAGAGGAAAATAGGGAGGAAAAGTGTAAGGAAAGAAAATTTGGAGGAAAATAAAAAATAAGTTTAAACTCTATTGATTTGTTTCCCTCTAAGGACTAAGAAACTTAAAAATATCTAAAATTTTGAGGAATTTTAATTATATTTGATTTTTTTTTTATATATTTTCCATGAGGAAATTATTTTCCTTAGTCTTTTTTTCTTCTCCTAGTAATTTCTTCCACCCAAATAGAGCCTACATTTTGCCCCTCCCAACTTTACTTTCCGAATCCGCCACCAGTTCTAGCCATATGAGTCTCTTGGGTATTCAAAAAATAACTCGAGATCAGTTCTTTCTATGGAAGTGGAATGATGAGGGCACCTATCAATTATTTTAAGTGATTAAGAGTCTTTAATGATGATGAATCATATTAATTATTTTAATTAATTAAGAGTCTTTAATGATGAGGACTCCTATTAATTATTTTAATTAATTAAGAGTCTTTAATGATGAAGACTCCTATTAATTATTTTAATTAAGAGTCTTTATCTTTTAATTATTTTATTTGATTAATTACTTTTTTTTGTCCATCAAGTATTTTAGTTTCCTTGTTTAGGCAGGATTCTTGTTTAGTAAGGATTCCTTTGAGCCTCTATAAATACTTAGTCATTCTATCTTTGTAAGCAATTTATTATTTTTATTCAATAATCAAAACTTAGCAAATTTTGCTTATCTTTGAGATTGTGTTTATGGTTTCTTAATTGAGACTTTGCTTGGAGATTTGTCGTTTGACGATCTTCGCACGTTACACGCTGCGTCACATAGCTAGGTGCTCCTTTCTGGTTTGTGGTAGATTAGGATGGAGTAAAAGAAAGGTTAGCTAGGGATTTGCTTTGTGGAAGAGATAATATATTCTCATGGGAGGGAGAATCGCTTGTTATGCGACACTTTGTGAAGCCTGTCCCTTTACTTGATGTCTATTCTTTACTTGTTAAGAATGGTTGGATTGACATTGGAACATATTCAGCATTTCATGCAGAACTTTATGAAAGGACCCATTTAGAAGGTGGTGATTCCATTTATAGCAAGTAGAGTAGAAGAGGAGAGAGAAGATAGTGTTGGTGTTCTGTATTATACTGATTTGGGAAATGAAAGAAGGGCCTTTTGGAAGTATGGGGAGGAACAAGATGGGTGGTGTTCTCATGAAGAGGGAGGGGTATGGGATAGGGTGTGGAAAACAATTAGAAAGTATTGACACTTGTTAAGGTTTAGTTTCCTAATTGTACTCTAACTTTATTTCTTTTTTTGCCATAACACTAGAGTATAAATATGTATGTTTCCTCCTTTATAAATTAATGAGAATACAGAATTTCTTTTCTCTCAACATGGTATTAGAATTTAGAGCCATAGAAGAGTTTAGGAATATTAGGGATAGGGTTTCACCGTGTGGTCAATTCCAGCGACCCATCCAATGACTGTGCCTTTTCTCTCAACAACACCTAATGAGTGGCAAACTCTCTTTAGTTGTGGGTAATGGACAAAGGGTGAAGTTTTGAGAGGAAAAGTGCTGTAGGACTACACTATCGTGTGTTTTTTTTCCGTCTTTGTTTGCTTTAGTTGTTTCAAAGGTGAGGTTTTGTGAAGGATGTTTGAAGTGGCTTAGAAGGTAGAGAGAGCTGAAATCTTATCTTTTGTCATAAAAGAGGAGTCCTTAGATCACCTATTACTCTATTATGTGAAAAGGACTTTGTGGGGAGTTGCCTACTTTTGGAGTTTCATGGGTGAACAGTTTGTGGGCAAAAGCAGAGAAAATTAGAATGCAGTCTTTCGTATTTTTTCGAAAGCTGGGCACTTCATGCATTTTTTTGGATGGTTTGAAGGCAAGGAATGGAATTTCCTACGATAATGATGTGCTGTTCATTTGAAGGCTCAAAGTCTCTCTTGTTTAACTTCTTTGGTTGAAGAGAAATGTTTATAAAGACAGTTCTTTGTTGATTTATTAATTGGGTTGCCTCTCATTGAGGATGAGGTTGTTATTTGTACATCCTTTGCAATTTGTTTTCAGATATGAGGGTGAGTTATCTTATCTTTGGCCAATATTTAAGGCCTCTTCGTGATATTTACGTTTTCTGTTGCTTCTCAGGAAAAAAAGGCTCATAAGATCTATGGATTTAGGGATCTGACACTCAGCAAACACCAGAGTCTGAGACTCGTAACCAAGTCCATGTTACAAGGATCCGGTGAAATTTTGATGGACTAATGCATACTTCTTTACTTGATCTTTATTAGAAAGATCCAGTGAAAATTTAAGCTTTTTCAGCACCTCTTCGTGATATATATACGCTTTCTTTTACTTCTCAGAAAAAAAGGCTCATAAAATTTATGGATTTAGGGATCTGACACTTAACAAACACCAGAGTCTGAGACTCGTAACCAAGTCCATGTTACAAAGATCTGTTGAAAATTTGATGGACTAATGCATACTTCTTTACTTGAGCTTTATCAGAAAGATTGAAATGTTCTTGTGCCTATTGATTTGTCAAGAATACAATCTCTCTTGTGCTGAAGTTATTAGTGTAGTTAATTAATTCCGGTTGAAGTTAGATTTCACTTATATTCCACGGTTTCCACCCTATTTTCTATTTGGGTATGTTGTACTGTGCAATATGTATTTGTGTTGCATTACGGTGCCCAATTGTTCATTTCATTAACTTGGTTTTCTTCATTCTGATTCAGGTCTAATGTTCCAAGGACACCTTCTTTTAGCCATAGATTTGTTTATCGCCATAATGACTGTTTTGACATTATGCTGCTTTCACAGTAAGTTTTTATATATTATGTTTTTATTTATTTTTCTCCATCTTCTCTCTCTCATACAAACTATAATTTTCACTCTCATGACAGATGTTATTGTCTAAATAGTTCTTTTGTTTTCAATTCATACCTTCCGCCAATTTATTTTTATGTTTTCTTCCACCACTCCCCATGATCAGCACAAAGATATACCCTAGAACTCCATTTTAGTAAGGATTTTGATTGCAGGTTGCAACAGCCAGTCAGTTTTTCATTTCTTACACAATTCGAACTTTTGGTGCCCTCACATTTGCCACCATAATGACCACCAGACAGGTGAAATATAAATCTCCAGTGCAAACTGGTTTCTGTCTATTCTTCTCCTTCATAATTATAGCTTCAATTGATCCTGCCTTTGACAAATTCTCTTGTTGGGATGAAGTTGGCAAGCATCATGTTGTCATATGTCTGGTTTTCATCCCTAAGCTGGCAACACGATAGGAGCGTAAGCCTTGGATCTCGAATTCATCTTTCACCTTTATTCATATCTTTAGAGCTTTATTAACCCTGTTTTACATGTTGATCAGATCATTGCTTGCCCGCTCTATTCAAAAACTTCCTGAAAAGTACGCCACAGAAACCTTCACCCCCTGAAGAAAAGGACACTGAAGCTTCTAAGCCTTTGAAGGCGAACCCCTGATACAAGCAATCAAATTTCCCACAGTATCTGCTATTAACTAGTTGTTGATAGGCAGCTTTATGATCAAGGCTCACATCGAACTTACTCTATTTCTTACCTACTTCAACAATAGAATATCATGCCGATGGTAGAATTCAGAATATAGTTTCTGATTCCAACTTCTCTTTACAGCAGTGAGAGTTCACGTTAACTTTAAAAAAACCACAAATATTTGTCTTTTATTTCACATTACATTCTCTCTTCTATGCAAATGAACCAAGAAATGCAAAATGCAATTGTTGATACATTGCTTTATTTGATGAGTGTATTGTGAGAGAAAAAAAAAAAGAAAGAAAAAGGTACGTTACGGTTTGCATGTTATCTCTGAAATCAGGTATCATACTGCGGTCAACTTTTATCTGTTTCCAATTATGATGATGGGAAAAGTATGTATCATATTAACGAATTTTGGAAATAAAGTCAAAAAAATATATGTGAATAGAAAATATATGATTTTATTTATGGAAAGTAATTGGTTTTCAGATTAAAGGTATTAATTACCTTAACAACATGCAATAGAGGTAGTATCTATAATTAGTTAATTAGTTAAGATACTATGTCTACTTGAAAGTTTTTATTTTATTTTTTGATATAGTTCTGAACTAAACTAATTTTATTTTCGCCCTGATATGTTTTAGTTTTATTTTCAAATCGATGGCCACCCATTCTTTTTACTGTGTCCCACCTGAAGGGTTGGGACCTCATGGTTGTAAGTGTGTCACACGTTTCAGCCATCATATCATGGTTCAGAAGTGGTGGTGGTGGTGGTGGTGGTGCTATCCTGGACACCTAATTTGTGGAAATCATCATATCATGGTTCGGAAGTGGTGGAGGTGGTGGTGATGATAAGAATAGCGCCATTAGAATACATACATTCAGTATGGGCAACCTTCTTAATTGGGAATTGGGATGGGAGTATGAAACGTGCGGTTTTTTTTCCCTTTTTTGGATTACCGTGGATGTCTGACGATTAATCCAACGAGTTCGAGAAGAATTAAACGGATGAACATTGGGTAAACATTAAGGTTTTATTTGGAATATGAAAAGTATTAGAAAAAAATTACTAAAAAATATGATTTAAAGAAAATAAAATTTAATAATTTTTTTTTTAAAAAATTTTACATATTTTTAAAATTTTGGTTCTTATATAATATGAAGAATCGAATAAAAAGAGTTTTAATAAATATATAAAATTAATATTTTTAAATTTAAATTTATTTTTTATTTTCTTTCAAAAATTTTCCTTATTTTCTTCACTATTATTTTCTTTCCTTTGTATTTTTTTTTTTTTTTTTTTGAAAGACATCTTTCCTTTGTACATTTAAACCAATAGAGCTACGTTACGTTCGGCTTTTTAAATTATTTACTATATATGATTGCTTTGTAATTAGAGATGCGGTAAGTGTGCGGTGGTGGGCGTGGTTAAATTTAATTATCTCCGGAGAATGCCACATATTCATTCCAGCGTAGGATGAAGGCAATCTTTTTTAGGTATGATATGATTTTGGAAAAGAAAAAAATGCTTTTAACATATCCCGTAGTGATTATACACGTTTGTAACTACAGTCCTGAAATATATTTCGATTCAAAATCTTTCACCCTCTTACTAAATATATGAAAATAACAAAATAGAAATGATAACATAACTATAAAATCAAAAATAAGAATAAATAGAAAATGGTAGAAGATATTGATTTAAAATCAAAATTTATAATCATATTCACACTAAAATATTGAAAATAAATACAAATTTTCAAGAAACAAATTACCGACAAACCACTAATCCCAAGATCCATTCATCATCAAACATCTGACTCATCCTCAACTTCGAAATATAATTATCAATTTGTCGCTCTTTCAGTCTCTTTTCAAAGAGTAATTTCCTCTCTCTCTCTCTCTCTCTCCAATTTCACATGATAAAGATATAAAATTCTTTTCTTTTTCTTTTTCTTTTCAAATTAATTTAAGATATGCTGAAAGTAAAATTTAATTAGATAAAAAAAATATGGATCATGCACTTTTCTTTTAGAATAGAAATTTAAAAAATAAATCTAAAAATATTTTTTCTAAAAATTTTCTTTGAAGTTTTTTTTTAAAACTAACTAAAATTACATTTATTAGTATTCCATTCATCAGGTTTTGCTTTTGCTTTTTCTTGTTTTCTATATTTCCTTTTGTAGGGACTTTGATAATAAATTTTGTGATAGGGAGAATCACTCCCTTAATATATATTAATAATAATTTCTTTATAAAATTGTTATTCTGAAAAGAAATCTTTTCTACAATAAAACATATAAGACAAGCTTATCCAGTTCTTTTTTTTCCTATATTGCTCATATTATATGTCTTAACATATCTTAAAATTATCTGCATAGAATTTTTTTTATTTCATTTTTTCCATTTTCAATTATCCCTCAAGTTTTTTAAGAAAAAAAAAATCATTATTTTTCCTTATAATTAATATAACTATCTCATGGAGTCACGGGGCACCATTTTAGCACATTTTTCAAATTTATTTACTTTTGTAATAAATAGTTGCCATCATCCACAATCCACCTGTTATCTCTTTATAATCCAAAAGAAAAAATATATATGTCATATCCAAAAGAAATAAATAATTGCAGCGTGTCCTTCTTGAAGTCAATTGAAAATCCCTATATAAGACCGCTGCGGTGACACAGAAGAAACATCAGAATTATTAATTGGTTTTGTTTGGTTCCCGAGAAAAAAAAAGGGTAGATGGAGATTGATTTGACTCCCAAGTCTGCGAAGCAGGTGTACGGAAGTCCTGGAGGGTCTTACTCGGCGTGGTCCCCGTCGGAGCTTCCCATGCTCGGTAAAGGCAACATCGGCGCAGCCAAGCTCAGTCTCCACCAACATGGCTTTGCTCTTCCTCGCTATTCCGATTCTTCAAAGGTCGCTTATGTTTTACAAGGTATTAGTGGTTTCCCCTTTGAAGTTTGAATCTGGGGTGGGATTTTTTCATAGTCTGTAGTTGGATTCATGGGTATGTGTAAAAATAATTAGATGGTTTAATTTTTTTTTTTGTTTTCGGAGACTGATCATTATCAGTTTGATTGTATTGGTGATCTTTTCTGGGTATTCATTTTCTAATCTGGGGTGGGATTTTTTCATAGTCTGTTGTTGGATTCATGGGTATGTGTAAAAATAATTAGATGGTTTAGATTTCTTTTGTTTTCAGAGACTGATTATTATCAGTTTGATTGTATAGGTGATCTTTTCTGGGTATTCTTTCTGATTGTTCTGTTATTGCACTAAAATGCTCTAAAAGTTTTGTCCAAATGCTAACTCTCTCATGGGGTTTTGAGTTATCTAATTGTTTATGTGCTTCCTGTTTTTTCTGATTTTCAAAATAAAAAATTATCACTTTTTGTATTTTCTGTCTTTTTATATAACATTTTTTTGGGTTATTTTTCTCTTTTTTTTAGCTGTCTTAAAAAATAATTATACAAATTTATTGAATCATTAAAAATAAAATATCAAGCATGAAAATTATTTTTAAAACATACTAAAAATAGATTAAAAATTCTTTTGATAGATTTTTGTTTTACAAAACATAAGTATGGTTGTTTCTCTGAAATTATTTTTGGAAATAGTAGCCAAATAGCCCTGAGAGTGTTTTATTTTTTATTTTTACTTTCAATGTTTTTATTTATTATTATTATCATTATTATTTTTCATCTTTGGTTGGTTTGAGATGTGGACAATGTTTTCTTATTGTATTCAATTAATTCATTTAATCGAGTTAAGTATCTTGATCACTTGCCGAACGGTCCCTTATGATATGCTGGTCTTAAAGTTTTCTGAGTTCATTAGAGTTTGAGATGCCTGTGGCATGTGATTTCGTTAATGGGGTCTTCTTCCCCTTGAAGATTTGTGCCACTTAATTTATGTTACCACTTCTGAGTTCCACAGCATCTCTGGCATTGAGGTGAAATTCTTTTTGTAATGGTATAATTCACAACTACAAGCCCTAATTTCCTATACTATTGGTGTTGGTATTTGGTCAAATTTATTTTACTTGCTTAATCTCTATGTTGACTTCTTTGGCTGTGGATTTTGCTTTCTTCAGGCAGTGGTGTTGCTGGAATTGTTCTTCCTGAATCAGAGGAGAAGGTAATCCCTATCAAGAAGGGAGATGCACTTGCCCTTCCCTTTGGTGTTGTTACATGGTGGTACAACAAAGAGGACACTGAACTAGAAGTTCTGTTCTTGGGTGATACCTCGAAAGCCCACAAAGTTGGTGAATTCACTGACTTTTTCCTCACCGGCTCCAATGGCATCTTCACCGGCTTCTCAACGGAGTTTGTGAGCCGGGCATGGGACCTGGAAGAGGATGTTGTTAAATCCCTTGTTGGGAAGCAATCAGGGAAGGGAATTGTCAAGCTTGAGGGGAGTTTTGAGATGCCTGAGCCTAAGAAAGAACATAGGGATGGCTTGGTATTGAACTGTTTGGAGGCCCCTTTGGATGTTGACATCGAGAATGGTGGAAGGGTTGTGGTTTTGAATACTCAGAATTTGCCTTTGGTTGGTGAGGTGGGCCTTGGTGCTGATCTTGTTAGGTTGGATGGAAGTGCCATGTGCTCCCCTGGTTTTTCCTGTGACTCTGCTTTGCAGGTGACCTACATTGTTAGGGGCAGTGGCCGTGTTCAAGTGGTCGGAGTTGATGGCCGTCGGGTCTTGGAAACTACTGTTAAGGCTGGCAGTTTGTTCATTGTTCCAAGGTTCTTTGTTGTTTCAAAGATTTGTGACCCGGAAGGAATGGACTGGTTCTCCATCATTTCTACTCCCAAGTAAGTTTCTTTTTCTTTTGTAGTCCAGTCCAATGAATGCCCTTGTTTTTGTTTTCATTTTGGGATGGGATTTTAATTGATTATATATGTTGGAATTGGCAGTCCTATATTCACCCATTTAGCAGGAAGGACTTCAGCATGGAAGGCCCTGTCTCCTCAAGTACTGGAGGCTTCTTTCAGTGTGGATTCAGAGATGGAGAAGCTTTTCCGCTCCAAGAGGACTGCAGATGCCATCTTCTTTCCTCCACCAAATTAAGAAGGAAACTTGCTTCTATTTCCTTAGTTGCTACTTCCTACAATAAAAGGCTTCTAGTTTTGGAACTGTTTTAGTCGTTTTAGTTCAATTTGGATTGCGGGTTTTTCCCTGGAAACCAAACAGGGGTGCTTTAGAAATGTCTTTCTTATTTTGAGATTTGGCTCAAGTTTGTCTTTCTTCTTAATATCTTTATGTTCGATTCAAGAAATCACAAAAAAAAGTAATATAAATTTTTATTTCTCCATATTGAAGTGCTGTTTGTGAAGTTTTTATATTTACTGCAAGTTGCAAGACATCCCAATAAGCTTTTCATGTCTACAGAATTTCAAAATCAGAAGTGTTCATAGAAAATTAGAGGACCATAGCCTGGTTTGTGACACAGACCCAGTAGAGAGGATTAAATCTCCAAATATGTTATTGATAACCTTCTCGTCAACACTTTGATCGATCAATCCTGAAATTATAAAAAGTTGATTCTGTTTTCACTCTCTCTCTCTCTCTCTCTCTCTCTCTCTCTCTCTCCACATGTGTTGAGAAAAACAATAATAACAAAAGATTATTCAAATTGAGCAATGCCACTGCTCAAAAGGGCCGATGAGTTAGGAACAAATAAAAAAAATGAAAAAAAATAAAAAAAATCTCAGAGCAGTTTGTGATCAGTGTGAATGCATAAGTGAGTCAAAATCAACATTTGGGAAGATCTCCTGTGGAGGAAGCAGCTTGATTTGGAGTTTCCCCATCTAAGACAAGCCAGGCCATCTTCAAGCCCCAGCTGGTGTGGATTTCCAGGTGACAATGCATGAACCATACCCCTGATTTTCACATATTTATCATCATTCTCATTAGCTTCAAATTATAAAACCTTTATGAGTTTAAGAAGTAAATCATACCCTATTCTTATCAGAATAATTTTCATACTATGACACTCTCATCATGGCCAGTAATTTAGGCATGATTTTCACTTCATATTGTGCTTATTCTTGGATGCTCACCTGGGTTGTCTGCTAGAAACCGAATGGCAACCCAACCCCCAGAGGGCACTCCCACGGTGTTCCTCTCCATGGGGTCGACAAGATTGAAGTTTGCAGGGTCCTTGTTGGGATCATAGTTACCAAAACCTTGGCCGACGACAAAGAAATTGAAGCCATGGAGATGGAGAGGGTGGCTTTCAGCACCAAGAATGCTAGTGTCTTGCATCACAAGCTCCACACTAGTGTTAAATGGCAGAACCACCACTTTAGTTCCATTGCTCACCATGGTGTTGTTTGGTGGATTTCCCGTATAATTAAAGGGAATGATGGGGGTGATAGGGAAGAAAGGGCTGTAAACCCCATTTGATTGCCCAGTGAAGTGAGCTTGAAGAAGGGCTGTGGTTGGAGTTGCAAATGACACATTATTAACCGAAGCTGCAAATTTTGTCCCATTTGGTCCTTGGCATGTCTGGTTTTTGTCACAGGAGCTTGTTCCCAGCCCAATCGTGAAGAAGAAATGCCTGTCAACTTTCGGGACATTAGCAGGGAACTGAGGAGGCCACAAGCTCCGGAGCTTACTAGTGAAGTTGGTGGCAAAGGAAGTGAACACAGAGGAGGTAGTGTTGGTTTGAGGAGGGGAAGCTTTTTAATGGATATAGGAGCAGAGTCAGATGGTGATTCATATTCAAGGATACCAGCAACAGTGGAGTTGTCAAATGTGCCAAGGCCAGTCACATATGGCCTAGCAGTCATGAGGAATGTGGCTTTTGGGAAATTTAGTTTGGTCTTTAGAAGAACATTTGTTGTCTGTCCAGGGGCAAATGGAGAAGTGTGTCAGTCTCAAAAGGTTTAACATAAACGGCATCTGTTTCTCCTACTACTGTGAGCGTATGGTTTATTATGCTGAAGAAGAGCCTCGTCGAGCAATCGCATTAATAGTTTAATAACTTTAAGTTTTGTTCTGTTTCACTTCAGCTTGAATGTATCTGCACTGCCAAGCCCCCTCTTTTTAATTTTTTACATTAGTATTAACTTTTCTCTCAAAGAAAGAAGTTGAAAGATATTCTCGAGCCCACAACTTTATACTCACCTTGGCAGAAAGAGCCATATATGTGGCCTGTAGTTCATTCATGGTATAGGCATCGACACTGATTAGGCCCCACCTCAGTTTGCAGGCCTGGTTAATAACAGTTTAGGTCTGCATGCCACCATTCTCCTGCATTTCATCATTTATATATTGTATAGTTTATGTGTAAGCTAGCAAGTATTATTAGATTATCAAACGGATAGATACCATAGATGCATGGAATTATATGTAGTGGCTAACTTACTAAAGATGATAGACTTCCTGTAAGGCTTGAAAGGGATAGGGAACATTATGTTTTGGGAGAAATGATAAGGGACCATAAGAAAGTAGATCTTAGCCAGCGAAGCCAGGAGATGCTAGAAGAGAGTTCCTCTCTGGCCAACAATGGTGTAGTTGTAGACATAGCTCTGCCCTGTTTGAATGGGGCACTGCGTCACATACGCCGGCCCATCAGCCCACCCACTCCGAAGCTGTCGGATTCCATGCCTGTTCCAAAAGAAAACACATTCATACACTACTACTTTATGCTGTTTGTCTTACAAAACAAAAAAAAAACATCAAACATGTTTTCTGAACAGACAATACCAATGAATGGAGATATTGTTCTGGACATGGTTGACAACTTTAATTAAAAGACGGTCACCCTCCCTGGCTAGAATCCGAGGCCCCGGAAACTGCCCATTTACTGTCACCATGCTCTTTGTGTGGCATAGTCTCGTCACATTTTGCAACTTGATCTACAAACAAGAAATCAAGCATATTACTTTCATATACATACAAATATATATACATAAGATGGATGATTAAATTAGTAAGTGTTCAGCACAGGCCATATATAGGACGACACATACATCAAACTTGTAGTGCCTAGTTATGCCGGAATCCTGTGCAAGAGCAAGCTCAGGAACATGAAGGAGGCATAATGCCATGCATGAGAACACAAAAACGCCCACAAATGCTGGCGACTGAACAAAACAAACACCCATTTTTCTTCTTCTTCTTTCCGAGAATTACCGGGAAAATGCTTGTATGGCACTGATTCATCATCCCATCGAAGTGGTACTAAATTTATAGAGATGGAATTAAGGAGAGAAGGTGATGACCAAGGTGTTTGGTCGATTAGGTGAAGGAAACGAAAAATGGTTAATGTAACATAGAGAGAAGAAGACTGTGACAGTTCAAACCGATGGATGCAGTAATGGACATAGGATAGCTGTTGTTGATGCAATGCAAACAACTCTAGAGTGTAGAGTGTTGTCAAAGACAATCTATTAATCCCTTTAACCTTCATACATACATCATCAGAAAACAATGCTCTATTTTGACCTCCCTCTACTGTATGAAGAATTGCGGTTCACAATAACATATCAGACGACCAAAGAATGGGCCATGCATGATGTCTTAGAATCAGTGGCATGTAGCATTCTCAACCGTTATTCTTGGTTATAAAGCAAATTAATCAAGAGGTTTCTGTCAAGCAGTCGTTTTTAAAGTCGGATAGACAGGTCAGTATGGAAGAATGGTGGGAGAACCTCGTTAGACGCAACCCTTCTCTCAAGCAAAACCACTAGAGCCTTCCTCTATGTTGTCTCACCGATCGCTTAATTTCCTAAGTGCCACGTATTCCAATCAAAGATATTCGATCATATATAATAGTAGTACTTTCAGGCATAAAAATTACACTTATATTTCTACATGTTCGTAAACGGGACAACCATATTCTGCTACTTGCGTAATGTCTACTAATCCCATAAAATTTTAAAATTAATAAAGATAAATCTTATACGAAAGCGATCATCTGACCTTAAGAAAGTTCAAACTAATGATCATTAGGGATAACTAAGTTACCTTGATTTTACAATACAATATTATACGATTCATTTTTAAAAAAATTAAAATTTTAAGGATTTAGGTTTAATATAAATATTAGAATCCTGTAATATATTGTGAAGGTAGAAAAATATAATTTTATTTATTTTAGTGAGTTAAGTAATGATACAGAAACCAATGTAAGCACTTTAACTTAAATCATAAGAGTTCAAATAAATAAATGTAAAAGAAAATAATGATAAGAATTTAAATTTATTTAAATAATTAAATAATAAAAATATTTCATAATTTATCTTTGGAAATAGAGAGGAGAATTAGGGGAGAACATGGAAAACGCTTTAAGTAAACAAGAATTCAGTGTAAACGACGTCGTTTTCCCGTTTACAAGAGAAACTGACGGCCTCTCTAGTCTCTGCAGTTGAGCACTTGAGCTGGAGAGGGATGGGTTCGTTGAAGTCTCTTGAACGCGAGTACCCGATAATCGATTCCAATTTTCAGAACTTCTGTGCTTCTCATGGCATTTTCTCAGGTCCACTCTCCGACTTTTCCCATCCTTTCTTTCTCTTTTTCCCGAGGAGGAAAAAGAAAATTTCTATTTCTATCACTTCACTTCTCTATTATAATTCCTCTTATGAGACCCATTGTTAGGGTTTTATTGCAAGACTAAAAGCTTGTCATTTTTCATTCCATTCTTTGTATGCTTGTGCTTTCGTCACTTTTTATTCAAGTTATTTGGCTGCAGAGAAAATTCTAGGAAAAGAGAAAGGAAATTAGAATAATGTATTTTAGGTTTTTAGAACTTCCCCTCATCTGAGCCGAGCTCAACGTGGGTCTATGTGTCAACATGTCCTCTGTTGGGAAATGTCACTTTGTTGGAACAATATTTTCCCGGGGGATTTTTGGGTATCTAGTTGTGTTCAATCATGGTATGTCAAATGCCTAAAACATTGAAATGGAGCAATGGGTTTCTTTTCCCCACAATATTTATGGTGATTATAAGTGTTCTATGATGTGGAGTATAAGTTAGCTTTATCAGTTTCATATTGAATATTGATTTTTGTGGTGGTTGGCACTAAGCAATATGATTACTTCAGATTGCAAAGGTTTGCTAAACAGTGTCTAGGAGAAGTCTATTTCTGTCATGTCTCTAAACAAGGAAAGTGGTGCTGAAAAATGCATAGTCTAATGCATTAAGAAACAAGCCATGCAAAGCACATGGAACAAAATGTCTGAAATTAACAAATATCTAGCTTAGCTTGTTTTCAAGGGAGATTGATGCAACATTCCAATCGAAATTCTCGATTTTTCCCGACATCTCGATATTCTAAAATTTTCATTCTTTTTCCCTGCTTTTCCTTTCGTTCTTTAACCCAAAATCTCAAAGGAGCCTCGCGGTTTTAACCCACCCAAAATGCCCTAAGTCGCAAGACCTCCAACACTAAACATTATTACACTTATTATATATACAAGAAACTTTTTTATATTCTCTCTTATTATTTATTCGTTCATAATTCTACCACCCATCTTAATATAATATTTTATTTTTATTTTTTATTTTACATTATAACTTATAATATTTTTAAATCAAATATTAATTTGAAAAGGAAAAGAGTAAAATAATATCATTTAAAATTTAAATTATAAATATATAATATTTTGAATCTCCTCATTATCTACATAATATTTATAATAATAACAAAACAAATAAATAATATTATCTCTTTAACATAATAATATATTTAATAATATATTAAATTATAACATATTTAATTTAATAATTACTAATCCATTTAATTTAATCTTACCTTTAATTAAGATATGAATCATTTTTTTATCAATTATATAATTAAAATTATGTGTACTTAATCGAACTCGATATTTTTGTAAAATATCCATCTATATTCCTACCGATATTCGACATTTCCGTGAAAATCCACTACTACCGATATATCCGTGCTTACCCCATATTTGATCTCGGTAACAGCTATACACACCTTATTGTTCTTCACTTGGGCAATAAAGAAAAGAAAAAGCTTATCGGTTTGATATTTTCATAGTAGTTGATATACATGGCTTTGTGGCCTTTTGATGCATAAATTTTGGTGAAGTCGCCTGAAGTTAATGTTTATATAGATTTTAAAGTTATGTGTGCTGGTTAAGCATTTGTGGTTATTTTAGACAGTAATTCCTAGATTTGTTGCATTTGGTTGACATCTTCCACTGCTCTTGTCCTATAATGTTTTGAAAGGGAAAAAAAATATCTGTAGACCTTTTCCATTTTATTTAGAAATACTTATGTATTTGACTATTTATTTATCTTTTTGAAAATCTTTCCATGATCAAGTTCTTGTGCAGCTGGAAGATGTACTCCATTCATGACCTACATATTAGGTTGCTTTTTATGAAACAGCAGCCAACCTCATAGAGACTGAAGCAGGTTAGCTTTTCAAATGAATACTGGATGGCCACTGCTACTGCCGTGACAATCTTGGCATTAACTCAATACAACATAGGTGTACTTACCTGTTTTTCTGCTGCAAGTGCAGGGCAGCATACCCAAATCCTCATTCTAGATGGTCAGCATCAACCATGGTTGAATGGTATGGAGTTGTTGGGAGATGCTCAACAAAACAAACAGGTTTTATCTACTGGGTGTGAAGGGTATGTGAGCTTGGACATTCAACTTACTACTTCGGCTATATATGATGAGAGGTGACGTTTATGACTGCTGTGAATCAGGATTGATATGCTTCTTCAAGGTGGATTACGGGGGGGACAGCTGACAGAATTAGTTGGGCCATCATCTTCTGGTAAAACACAAGTAAGGACTCTCTTAAATTGTGATAAGCCATCCAAGTTTGTTTATGATTACAACTGCTTCTGATTATGCCTTGAGAAACTTGCTTGGTTTTGCAGTCATTATTTTTTCTTAAGTATGCTTAACCAATTTTAAAACACAAAGTAATGAGGCAATCTTTATTGTAGCTTTTCAGACAAAATTATGATGCATATTTCTGATTTCCCCTCTACCTTTGGTTTGTTACATCTGTCATGTATCGCAGAGTTCTTCTGCTCTGTCGCAGCAAAGCAAAGCTTTCCCCATAGATTAGTGTTTATTCGATAGCATTGTTGAGATATTAGGTGTTTTTCCTTATTTTTCAGTGTATTAGGTCCTAGTGAGCATTTATATAGAGAAACCAATATAATAGTAGTAAAGCTAGAAATACTAATAAAAATTAGGATTCTCCTTTCTTCCTCTCACATGGTATCGTAGCTTAGAAGTGAAAACCCACTTTATTATATTCACAAAAAACTTACTACCATGATATATATTGACCTATATATATATATACATGCTCATGGGACCCATACAATACAAGTAAGAAAAATAAAAGGAAAATACCGCATAATATCTAACATCTTCCTCGTCTAGAGCATATATGCCATAATGCACTAAGCTTTTAAAATGTATTTTAATTCTGTGGACCTCCTCCGAGAGATTTTAATAAAAATGTGCAAGTTAGTTGATCATTTGAATTGACAAAACCACAGTCACACATCCCGATGGTTTCTAATGAAGTGATCGTCAACTTCACGTGTTTGGTCCTTTCATGAAGACTGATTGGGATGTAATATAAACAATCTGGAGTATTTACGCATGAGCTCATCCGCTCATCCTTTCCAAATCACAGCTGGTCCCATGAGCATGTATATATATGTAAGTCCAATATGTAATGTAGCAGCAAGTTTTTGTGAATATAAATAAAAATTAGGATTCCTTCTCTCTTCACAATAACAATGGATGATTATATTACAGCTGGGATCTAAATTTTGTAAATGTTCAGATTTGCCTAAAGTTGGCTCTTCAGGGGTTGCAACAAATACTGGTAGCGTGGGCGTTTATAGACACCAAGCGAACTTTCACCCTTACGCACATCAAGTATTACATTTCAATCAATCAGATCCCAGATCCTATCGCTAAAGAGGCCGACACACCATCTATAGTTATATGCATGTTGTGGATTTGTTGCACATAATGTTCATCATCCATGCTAGGTACTATTTATTTCAAATAGATCTTAAAAACAGCTAGAATCACACCCGATTTAGAATACTATTCCAGCTTAAATGACCCAATTAGATTCACTGATTGCTTGAAAATGTTGTATGATCCGGTCTTGGTTGTAGTCTCATTTTGTCAGAAACTTTAATAATTATATTATCATATGTTATGTTGTTCCTTTGCCTTACAACTCCTTTTGCATCATGTACTCAGGCTGCACCCTCCCTTCCTGAAAGAGGGTATCTGAAGGCTTGTTTTCATCATTCAGAAAAGAAAAAAAAAAGATTATAGCCCAAGAGAGATGGGAATTTTTGTTTTTTTTTGAAAAAGCAACTAAATCATGATTTATGATAAGGCTATCTTCAGTTGAGCTGTTCCTGTTTTCTTCCCTTATGCATGTGGAAATGTCACATGTATATAGCTAATTTATACATTATATTTGAGTGTAATTGTCAATAGAAATAATAAAATAATATGATTAGAGCACCAGAGAGAATATTCGATGATAAAGCAATGTTTTATGCATTTTTACTGAATCCATCTGGATTATTCTCTATCAAACTAGTCAGGCTCTTTTACCTCCTCCTCTCCCTTGATCATTGTTGGAGTGTGTAATGCAACATTTATCCCCAATTCCTAAAGGAATCATTGTTGCATTACAAAATGTTTAATGTTTTCCCTAGATAATTTATTCAGGCCTAGCCCCACCTTATGAAGCTGATCTTATTTGTCATTCAGTTCAAAATGCGCATTCTTAATGTTTTCCTAATAATCTTTTTGTGATAGCCTGATAGGTCAAACTGAATATTACAAATGTGTACTCCAATTTTTCCTAAATAATCTTACTTTAGATCAGTTTCACACTTTGCAGTTTAGGTCTATTGGTCATTCATACTGAAAGTGTGCAGTCTAACGTTTTTCTCGGTAATCTTTTGACAGGTCAAAACTGAATATCTCTGAAAAGTAAATGAGCAGAATATTGTGCCATTCGTGTGTTTGGACATCTTTAGCAATGTTGGATGTATACATCAGCTAGAGCAACTTGAGATCCAGCAATGCCTGAGTTAAACTTGTGGATGGAAGTCTTCTTTTAGTTTCTCCACGGTGAAGTGGCAAGACCAAGATCATGTGCCAGTGCCATATCCACTTCATCCTAGGTTGAACAAAGTTGAATGGATCTCCTTTTACATCCTCTCATGTCCCTCCCTATGTGGTATGGTGCGAAAGAGGACAGAGAGGGATGGCTTTCTTTCTCCTTAAATGACGGACCCCCCACTGGAGTGGCCCACAACTGTCTTCAACACATAAATAGAAGAGTCTGGCTGGAGTATATTTTTCATAGATTTTTTTCAGTTCCATGTTACCGGAAAAATATGAGATTCTGTCTGCAGCAAACAGGAGCCGATATGTCTAGTTGCTTGTTGCTGATTCATTGTCATCACTGTGATTACCTAATCCTTGAGGCAGTGTCTCACATGGTAAGCATTATCATATGCCAGTTTCCAGTTTATTAGCTAATTACATTTTCTTTCAGTAAAATTTTTACTAGAAAGACCTTCTACTGTATTAAATCAATTGGCTGGTTTCACTTTCCTTTATCATATAATCATTTGTTGAAGTTAATGACAAACAAATGCAGCAATATGAAGTTTTCGCTTGGGGCATGGGGAGTGTGGTGGCAACAAGGGAAGGGGTAGGTTTGGTGTTGTGCAGGCAGTTTCAGTTGGGATGATTGAGGTATTCTCCAGTAAAGATTGTGGTTACTTTAATAAAGGTTATATGATTTAATATAGTTAAGTAAATGCAATTTTTCTTTATCTGTCACTTAGTAAACATAATCGCAAGAATGAACGAGTTGAAAAGCAACTCCATAGTTCATAGTTGAACCCGCATTATTCATCAGATTGCTCTAGAAGTTGTTTACACAATTGTGTTTGAATCTTCCTCAGAAGCAGCATTCCATCATGTTCTTGAATTTGTGGAAACACAAAAGGGCTTTTTTTCCTTCTTTTTTAATATATATACCAAAGAGATAGCCAATTGGACCATCATAATTGTTTGTGATTGATCTCAAGTTCGTACAAAACATGCATGCAAAAATTGACTGGTTCATGTGTGATGGATGAATGCAGGACGAGCTTTGATGATTTCTGTTGGATTTCTGCTAAAGAAGTTGGCTCATGAGCATAATCTTGTGGTAGTTGTAAGTTGTGGACTTGAAATTATGATTATATCTTGGCAGCTGAGAATCCCCAGTTTTCTTGATCCTTTGTAATTATTCAATAGTTGAGTAAATCTAATTCAACATTTCAGACCAAAAACTTGCACACTTTCTGCTCTCTCCATGCTCTTCCACTAGGTTGTTTGCCCACAATTGCAAGCCCAAAACAAATGTAAGCTTGTGGTCTCATCCATTATCTCTACCTTGCCACCCTCCAAGCAGTGATATCTGTACTGTTTGTTTGTCACGCTTTCCAACACAATAGAGCTGTTACATTGTTAATTTTCCAACATTCAAGCATCATTTTCTATTAGAATCCATTGATTTTACAGAGGATTTAGCTGATCATCAAAATTTCCATTCTTGAAACAACTACAATAATTGACATCATGATACTTGCCTGATGCAATGTAAAATCACATGGTGGGTGGAGGTGGGAGAGGGGAGTGGTGAATGAAACCAGCTCTGGAGAGAGCTGAAGGGCATTCCACACGTGCGGCTGTTGCTGTCCCGCGACCTCAAAGCAATGTCTGCAACGTCTCCATTCTGGGAAACACTCATGCATGGTATGTGGCGTTCCTCCTCTCAGCGTCTTCCATCATTTTTCATGCATTGATCATTTTGGTGCATGCAATGGCTTTAATATTACTATAAGAAGTGAAACACACACATCTGAAGGCACTTTTTTAGTGTTTTTGGGCACCAACTGCCAGCAACTCAAAGGCAGCCGTCCCAGCAGGACTCAAGCAGACACTAATCCTTTCTTCTGATGGTTTTTCCCTTCCCCAGGCTTCTGGCAGGCTGCCAGGTTTATGATTTGACTAATTATGTTTTTAAATCTGGTATTATTGCCAGATGCCGACAGAACTAGGTTCGTTTTCACGTACCGTGTAACATTCGAATATTACATTAAGAGGGTATTTGTTTTTTTGACTTTTTTTTTTTTTTTTCCTGAAAGCAACATGCTTTCAGACTTTAAATAGTTTGTTTTTTTAGAAGAATTTTTAAAATTTTCTTCTTTAAATACAAAATATTTGACTTTTTTAATTTAGGAAAAACATTATTTTAGAATTTGTATAAAATATTTTAAAAACACATAATATTATCCATCAAGCCTAACTCGTTATGGTAAAGCACTAACTTTCATAAAGGTGATATGGGGCATGCTATATCCATTATGTCTAGTTTAAATGGTAAAACGTTTGCCATTAAAAAGGGCATAGGGAAGTGAGGGTTTCGGGTTCAAGTTTCGGTGGGAACAATTTACTGTCTTTAAACTAGAGTGTATTAAAAAATATTAATTTTATATTTTAGTTATATGTAATAATTATTTTTTAAGAATGATAATAATAAACCAATGAGACATGGTTCATTGGTTAAGGGTTAGGCAATGCATAGGAAAATAATCAAGTTCAAGTCTTTATGAGAACATAATATTATAAAGTTGTAATGTAAAGTTAATAGATATAAAAAAATAATAATGATAATAATAAAATATTGATCATTTTAATTTTTTGTAAATATGTTATACATGATGTTAATACCATACAATATTTTTCATTTTATAATAATACTAAAATTATATCATCATTACACAAATCAGTATTTCCTTAAATTATTTTTTTAATATGTTATGCTGATTTTTTTAATAATAAACCAAATCTACATATTGCCCATCAAGCTGCTTAAAAGTAGCCAAGACAAGTAAACGATCAAGTTCGAGCTTTTGTGAGAACACACATTATAAAGCCAGAATGTAAAGACAGACAGAAAACACAATGATATTAAAGAGCAGATCATTTTAATTTTTTGTAAATATGTTATACATGATGTTAATACCATACAATATTTTTCATTTTATAATAATACTAAAATTATATCATCATTACACAAATCAGTTTTTCCTTAAATTGTTTTTTTAATATGTTATGCTGATGTTGATTTAGGCATATAAAAATAAATATTTAATACTTAATAAAAATACCAAATAAAGGAATTATTATAATATGTTCAAAAGTGATTAGTCACAAAAAAGAAATACGTATTAAAAGGACAAACAATTTAATATTTAATATTATTAAATATATTCAATATCTAATTAAATAAAACATAAAAAGGTCATATTTCCGCACAAGCAAAAACAAAGGCTCCTTATATGAAGCGGAAACAGTTTATTATATTGTAATTGAAGTGTTTTGTTGTAAAAAAACACCTGAATATTTAATTTTAGGTTTTTCAATCTATTATTTTGTAAATTATTAATTTTATATCCATTATGTCTAGTTCTAGTGGTAAAACGTTCACAATTAAAAATGACAAAAGGGCATAAGGAAGTGGGGGTTTCGGATTCAATTTCCAATGGGAACAATTTATTGTCTTTAAACTATAGTGTATTAAAAAATATTAATTTTATATTTTAGTTATATGTAATAATTATTTTTTAAGAATGATAATAATAAACCAATGAGACATGGTTCATCGGCTAAGTGAGTCAGATTAACGATGTGAAAAATAATCAAGTCGTTTTTACATGAACATAATATTATAAAGCTTGTAATGTAAAGTTATTAGATATAAAAAATAATAATATATTACAAAATATTGATCATTTTAATTTTTTGTAAACATCTTTATACATGATGTCAATACTATACAAACATTTTTCATCTATCATAAATACTAAAATTATATCATCAAGTACAATGAACCGTAAGATTTCCTTAAATTATTTTAACATGTTATGCTGATTTTTAAAGGTCTGTTATGCTGATTTTAGGCACATAAAAACAACAGTTTTAATACTAAATAAGAATACTAAAATAGAGATAATTTATTATAATATAACCAAAAGTGATTAGTTGTCAAATAGAAATACAATATTAAAAGGACAAACAATTTAATATTTAATATTATTAAGTCTTATTCAATATTCAATTAAATAAAATATAAAAAAAGTTATATTTGCATTAAGTAAAAAAAACAAAGGCTCCTTAACTAAATGAAAAAAAAAAGTAATTATAAATAAAACTACTTAAAAGTTTATGTAATATATATTATTTAAATTAAATTTTATGTAAAAAGATTAATATAAATTATATGAGACTATATATATATTTATTGATGGATATATGAGACTATTTTTAATCTTTTATCTTTAAATTTTCGTTTTGTCTTGAAAATATCCAATATTTCTCTATTTTCATCTCTAAATTAGAGATGTGAAAAGTGCATATACATATTTGGAGATTCAATATTCAAATCTCTAAATAGAGAGATGATGATGATCCACTATTTTATTAAATACTATTCATCTATTATTTTATTATTATGCTATTATTTTTCATTATTTTTACTACTATAATAATAAAAATGATTATTTTAATGATACTTTTTATAACATATTTTTATTTTTCACATATATTTATTTTTAATATTTATTATTTTATCTATTTTTTCATAGTAAATGATTTTAATATATTTTCATTTTTATAGTATTAATTCTCTATTTTTTAATAATTTATAATTTTTTCTTAAAATAAATAAATTTAAAATAATTTAATTTTTTATTAAAATTATTTTTTGACAATGATATAATACATCTTTATTATTTTTATTTTTATTGAAAATTAAGATTGTTAGTTGCAATAATTTCTTAAAAATAAAAATAAACTTCAAATTGAAAAAAGAACATAGAAATTATCATATGATGTTTTGTACATCATTTACTTAAACTAAAACATTAACTATAAGAAACATTGATACTATATATTTCTCATAAATGCTCAATTAATGAAATTTGAAGTACATAATAAGTTTCTTTTATCTTTAAAACAATCAAAGAACCATTGAAATTGTTATGTTTATCTTGTTAATACATCGTAACTTTTAACAGACATCACGCTTAAATCAATAATTGCCCTTGATAAGCATCAAATTTATTTATAATCACGTATTATTATACACGCCACATAATATCATGACTTGTTTCTTCCAATAACATCTTCGCTCTTTGATAATTATACGAATATGATGATAGGAAATGCAGTGACGATCGTATTAAATTTCAGTATTTTATTTTTATTATTCGCATATAATTTTAATGAAATTTTTATTATACAGCTTCTTTTAACGCCGTTTATTTTTTTAACGTAATATGTTTTGATAACATAACATTATTAGTATAAAAACATTTTTAGTTTTTAATCTATTTTTATTTATTTAATATAATTTTATATTTATTTACATTTAAAATGTAAAATAAAAGTATTTCAGAAATTATATTTTAAAATAAATATTTGGATGAATGTGAATAAATAATTAAAACTTGAATGTTGAAGAATAAATAGGGTTTTCGTAGCTTTTGAAAACAAGACTCATGAGACGAAGTTATAAATTTATTTACACCGCCAGTTAATTTCTATGACATCCTGATATCACACACAACTATTTTTACACCCCATCTCTAATGGGATGTATAAAAGAACTGGACAAAACAGAACATCTCGATCAATTTCTGAGTGAGACACATCATCTCTAAAGACAGAAAGAGTTGAAAATTGAAATTGATTGATATTGATGGAGATGCTATAAACGAAGCTTTCAAGGATTTTCTCGCCGAACATCACCAGTTGGAGTCTTCGTCTTCTTTTGCTGTCTCCATGTTCCGTTCATGCAGAAGAGTGATTAATCACTCGCTGTTAAGCCTATACCGCCTTTCTGTTGAACACAAACCTACTCGACAATACCGCACTTTTCGTCCCGAAAGACCTACCAACAAATCTCGCCGTAACCCACCTCACAGACCCGCCGCGTCAAGGATTCGCAAACGCATTCCTTTCCTCGACGAACTGAAATCCGTTCAAGACCCAGATGACGCCTTGTCTCTCTTCAATCAATACCAAAAAATGGGTTTCATGCACGACTATCCCTCATTCTCCGCTCTCATATACAAGCTCGCTTTGGTCTCGGGCAAAATTGAAGCAAGTTGAAACCTTCCTTGATTACTTGCTGTATATTGACATTCGATGGGAGACGCTTATTGTACATTGATTCAGTATTCAGCGGAAATCCCGAATGCCTGAAAAGGCAATTGAACTGTTTCACGAGAATGCCTCTCTCACCCGCCACCGAACACAGCTCCTTCAACACCCCGTTTAATGCACCTGCCGACAATGATCGTTTCCTGGATGCAATTGGCATGTTTGATCGCGCAACAAAAATGGGCTTTCGGAAGAATTCGATTTCTTTTAATATTATAATCAAAGGATGGCTTGGAAAGGGGGAGTGGGATAAAGCGTGGCAAGTGTTTGAGGAAATGACGGAGAAGGGAATTGAGCTCACTGTTGTGACTTTTAACAGTCTAATTGGTTTTTTGTGTGGAAAAGGTGACTTGGATGGGGCTATGGGTTTGCTTGAGGACATGATTCAGAAAAGGCAACGCCCCAATGCTGTCACATATGCAATGTTGATGGAATGTTTGAAGTTTTTGGTGGCGTACAAGTGGGAGGAAGCTAAGAAGGTGATGTTTGATATGGAATATCGGGGATGCAAATTACGCCTTTTGAATTATGGGGTTTTGATTAATGATCTTGGAAGGAGGGGTAGGATTGATGATGCAAAAACTTTGCTTCTTGAGATGAAGAGAAGGGGTTTCAAACCAGATAAGCAGGACACTATAATATAGGCTGATAAATTATTTGTGCAAGGAAGGCAGAGTCTCGTAGCTTACAGAGTCTTAAGGAATGCAAGTTGAGGTTGTGAACCAAATGCTGCCACATATCGGATGATGGTTGATGGTTTTTGCCAGGTTGAGGATTTTGAGGGAGGCTTAAAGGTTTTGAGCTCAATGTTAACGAGTGGCCATTGCCCACTTTTAGAATCATTTTGCGATTTGGTTGTTGGCCTATTGATGAGTGGGAAGATTGATGGTGCATGCTTTGTTTTGGAGGAGATGGAGAAAAGGCAGATGAGATTTCATTTGGAGGCTTGGGAGGCTTTAGTTAAGGATGCCTGTCCTAAGGATAGAAGTGCAGGAGGGCTTGTAGAGGAACTGGTCTCTGCCTGCTGATAGTTCTTGAGGAAGAGATGAAGACGCTTGAAAATCGTTCCAATGCTTTATAACTTTTAGAGTGAAGCTCACATGATTGCAGTGGTGGCTGAGTCCTGGACACATTTTATCAAGGGATAATGGTACAACCAGACTACACGCAAAGTATATGTAGCTTCTTTTGCAAGGTTTCTGGAAACACAACACCATTAAAAAAACTTTAGTGGAACTGGAGGCACATGGTTAAACTTGGAGTTCCTTGTTGCAGGTCGTTCAGATTTATGGAAGAAGAATGATTCTGACGACTTATGGCATTTTGGCCTTAAGTTACCTGTTGAATGTGCACAGATGAAAACAAGAAGTTGCAAAATCTGGTGCCAGTGTGGTCTGCGGCCCTCAAGAACCAGCCACCTTCTAGTAAAGCAGTTGTAGAGTCTAGAACCGCTGAATCAGAGTGTATTCCATGCCCTAAGTGAGAATTTTGAGTTTTACAGTGGCTCTTTTCAAGATGCATCAACATTAAAGCATCTTAAGTTTCAGGTATCCTTCTTACCTAACTGATGTTCAGTCAGACAAATGACTTAGTTCGTGAGGTCTAAGTTCTAACCACACACCAGTAGGGAAACTTAAGTACTGACTCCATCACATCAACTCCACTTAATCATGCTACTAGTCTGATTCTGAAAATAGGCACTATATGCTTGACTTATCTTAACCAATCATCACCAAAGCTAGCTCTTCTCTTAATCATCTGGATACTCTTCAGCTTTTGGTCCTCCTCACTCATGGCAAACCCGCAGAGTCATTTCCTCTATTCCATTCAAGGCCATAACACTTCCTTTCTTTCCTAGCCCCCTCACCATTCCTTGCGCCAATTTGCCCGAACCTGATGAGGAGCACCTATTCTGCCGTCGCCACCCCGCGAGGCATCTCATCCAGCTGAAACTCTGCATCCAGTGCTGCTTCCGCGCTGCAGCCACCAGCGCCACAGTTACTGGGATACAGACCTCCACCATCCGTTGTCGCTTCATGCATGATATCCTTGGTGTGGTCAAACCTCATAGGACTGCGACTGGAATTGTAACTAATCCAACAGTCAATGGCCAGGTCCCCTTTGCCAAGCCTAATGGTGCGGTACTTCCAGTCAACAATGGAGTTCCCCTCAATAACGGCAACAATGCACTCATCAACAACAATAATATCCCCTTCCTAACAGGCCTTGGTGGAAACACAGCTAATGTGATTCAAAACAATGGAAACAACTTGGTCAATGGAGGCTCTGGCCTTCCAGTCCTCAAGAGGCCAGCCCCGCCTAGGTGTACTAACCTTCAGAAGCTTATGTCTTCGGGACAATGACAGTCATTGATATGAGCTAACTGAAGGACATGAGCTCGGGCTCAGGCCTGGTAGCGCGCACAAGGGGGTACTATGGCAAGTGCCGAAGATGGAAGCAGCCAGACCATGGCTTTCACAGCCATGTTTGAGGGCGATGGCTATGCCAGTAGCCTCAGCTTCTTTGGTGTCTATCGAACTGCTTTCTCTGAATCCCTGCTTGCCATCACATACAGCAATCGAAAGTACATCAAAGCAAAGGCTATTGGTGCCATGGTTAAGACCATTCCTGGTGCTAATCAGGATAATACTGAGATGGAAAGCTGAGAGACCTGTTCCAGATTGTATCTTGCCCACTAGTCTGTAGATCAAGGTTGCCTGGTCGTGTAAGAGAGAAAACCTTCTTGAAATCATACTCTATCCAAACAGAATTTCCAAGACCAAAATAATGATAGCTAACTGTAATTATTAATATTTCTAATATAAAATTATAACAACCCATATTATTAGATATAGGAACTGGTTTGGTCCTTATCATGTAATAGGTAGGCAGCATTTCAAATAATGTTCTTGATGTAGATAACCATCCTTTCCTGACTTCTCATTCTTCCTACTAAAATAATCGAGAAAACTGAGAGGATAAGAAAACAAACCAAATGAACTCATTGTTGTTTGTATCTCAGTCTCTAAGAAATTGGAACTACATTAACATTAACATGAGGAGATAAATTGAGAGCTCTCTGTTTTTGGCTTTGTTCCTGTCTGTTCCCCATGAATTCTCCAAAAGCACCAATCAAAGAAAAAGAAAAAGAAATCAAAACAATTGTAATATTAATTTAACTCCCCTGAATAGCATTGGAGAGATTGGACCTACAATTTTAAAGTAATTCTTTCAATTCCTAGTCGGTGTGAAGCCCAAGACATGAGAAAGAAAAACTTATTTTGGAATTCTGGATCCAAAGTCTAAATAAAGAATATTCGTGGGCGGACCAACTTAAGTGTGATATTCCACATGCAGTATACAATAATACATCAAGACTAGATTCACTTGTTCTTAATTCAAAACTATATTAGTTTGTTTTGAACAATTCTTTTCCTCTACTTGGTCCTCTGTATTGCTGTAAAGTTCTATTAAATTTTTTGATAATTTTCCTTTAAGAGCACTTTATTATGCTTGTTTGTAGTGTCTCATATCACGTGAAAGGTGAAGGTAGGACTTGATGAACGAGAACATTTTTTGAGTGCATAGATCTAACAAAAAAATAAAACCGAGGCGAGCCGGTGGAAAGTCATGTGTATACCGTTATAACCCTAAACTTGACAATATCAAATGAAGAGTTAGGTCATTGCATGTTTCAAACATTCTAGTGTGGGAAATCAGAAATGTGCTTAAGAGCTCAATACACAGTTCTGTGACTCTCTGCAGAGTTCAGGATCTATGTGATAGTATTGGATGTTTGCAAGGATTTCAGAAATTGGAACGCCTTCTTGGGAATGATCATGGTTCAGTTATCACACTAATTAAACAGACTTAAAAGCCTTTTTTTTCATTCAGTGGTACAAACTTTCAAATTCAAAGAAACTGCTCACACAAGCTTGGTTCCATGCCAAGGACGGTACTGGTAGAGTTAGCTAGTGATCATTAATTAGAAATGAAAACACTGACATGAAGAAGGGTTCCAACGCCACTAGTCATGCGCGTTGGTCTGCTGATGAAGTGCTCAATTGACGTATACCCCTTTGTATTCTCAGCCTGAAGCCTCCTGGGGCCACTTACTGCAGATTCAGTGTTTCAAACACAAACTAAAGATGGACGTGTTTCGCAAGATGATCACCTCATGAAACAATGTTGTGAATGCCATTATTGGTTGTTCTCATCAATTAGGTTAGCTGAGAGGTCCCTGTTTTCCTCTGAACAACTGAGAACTATCTTGTTCTTCATGATCATGATTCATCACTGGAGTATCCAAACATCAGCTTAGATGAAGTTCCGCCGAGCTACTTCAGAGCCACAGAATAAGATGTCTCCAGACTAAAATTAGCAGCCACAGCTTAGGTCATGAAAGCAGGATGTCCATTGAGTCCACACTGACTGGGAGAAGAAGAAGAAATGATAATGTTGTTATAAGGATGATCCATTTAGTTTAGGATATGATAACGCTCGCCATTATTAAAGACCTCCGCTGCTTAGCCTTGGTGAAAAGGTGCTTCACTGACTGTGGCCAAGATGATCCTGGCTCAACTCTGAGTAAGATTTGATCCTCACTAAAACAGCTCATGCACAGAATCAATATAACATGATGCTCAGACCACACATGGGTTCCATGGGTTGTTGCAGAGCTGCAGGCTGAGGGTCCACCATTCCTCAGTGTGCAACTGTCAGCTGGTTGTCTCATCCCCTGCTGCAGATCTAGCTTGACATGATGGAGGGGCAGTGGGCTAGAACAAAGATATAGAGGGCCTTTGAGTGTCGTGAGATATGTTCGCAATACTGAGCTGAATTAGTTCAAAGAGACTAGGATGGACGCTTATTTTTGTGGGTTTGGGGATGGATTTGAAGACATTTCTGAGTGTCCCTGCAGATAGGATATATATATATGTTATTTACTCATTGAAACATAGTTGTTGAATCATAGTGGAGCAGATGGAGATAGACAACTGTTGTTAATGTGCAGGTATTGGGTATGTTTGTTTGGCTTAAATGAGCTGTTTCTAAGCCACAGTTCTTTTCATTATATCTCCACATGCCCATGCAGGAGCGGTCGGGGTTCCTTGATATTATTATATATGCATATGGCAGAAGCACAGAAAATTAATGATGCAGGAGCTTCTGTTCACTGTGAGAATGAGGCCCAAAATAGCTGCTGGGTCTATGATGAACCCTGAAGAGGTGTCCAACTCCAATGACAGGTCAAGGATAGAGTCCCACGTAAGGTGTCTCTCTGAGTGCACAGAATCCAAAACACATTTCATTAGCCCCAATGGTCTGCTGCTCAGATGGAAGCACTCATGCACCATTACTCAACAGGGCCTGTCTGAACTGTATGGTGGGCAAAAGTCGAGTTCTATTCTCCCTAAGTTTACTTCCTGTTTATGATTATAAAGGTTTCAAACGCCTGAGCTGCAGACAGTGTCAGGGCAAAGCTCTGTCATTTTAGCCTCGGTCAAACATATAGGCTTTGGTCTAAACAAATTTATAAGATTTGAACGTCACCACCATGGTACATCATAATGAATTAAAAACGGTGGTATTTGCATGCATGTAATTTAGGAATATAGAACCTATTCCTGAAGATCCATATCACAAGTCTAAACACTGACCATGTTATAAATGATCTCTGCCCACTCAGATTTCACTCTTAAAACTGGCAAGATTTCCAAACAAGAGAGTCAAAAGACTGTCTTGAAAAGTAAGGTCAACCTTTTCTAAGATCATTAGGATACCCTGGTCAGATTCTGGGTCCTCATATCACTATTTCCACCTATGGAGAGAAGTTTACATTTAATAAGTTTAAAAAGATTTATTGAGGATTGACAGAGAGCTGTTTCATATATCGATATGATAAGGTAAATAATGATCGCCACAATCGTGTTAACAAAAAACTGGTAAAACTATAATATTTCACAGATAACACCCATAGTATTTGTTTTAATCAGATAGATTTAATCTGAGACATCCAATCATGAGACAAAGACAAAAGTGTGGTGTCATACTGTTTATTTGAATTTTTTAAATGTATCTTAGAGAGATCAGATGTATCCAGCAATTGCATTTTGAAAAAAATATTCACTTGATCCAAACCATTACACTATTTATCCAATACAAAGAAGATATAATGTTTGGGTTTGCAAAATTAAATCACTGGTTGCAATTAAAGTATAAAGTTTTATCATCCAACATTGATTTGACCAAAAAACTATAATGACTCTCAAACTATCCACTGATCTACAATTTCACCCATAGGTCCATCCCCCTGCTTCCCACTCAAATTTTTTCCAGATAATGATATATAATGATATTTTAAACTTAGTTAATTAGCAATAAGAGGAGTTGACAGTCTTAAGATTCATTATACGTAATGGTACAATAAATGCGGCGCATATTTGAACCATGATGCACTTTAACTCCATCTCTACTCAACTGTAAAGTCAGCATATACAGTCAGATGATTTTCGTAGATGATACAACTGATCCCAACTGTTTGATGACTGAACATCACGCCTTCGGTATATACACTTTATCGTTTATCCCATATTCAAATCTTCAACTTTTACTCACATCAGATCTTCATTTTTGATCTTAAAAGCTATCATTTTTACTCTGTCGGAGGAGACTGATTAGTTGAATTGTCATTTTTTACATTTTAAAGCATTTTGCAGAATTGAAAGTGATTTGTTGACTTTAATACTGATAAGATCTCCATGCAAAAGACCACCATAGACTCCATAACTGCAAAATCCAAGACTCATATAGATCTGTTTAAACCCATGTCAATCCTGCTACCACTGGTTACCTGAAAACGAAAATCCAAAAAGGTATTATCCCACTCTAGTCTCAAATCTTTATTTCCTATGAGATTTAATCATTTGATAAGAAGAATTGGGTTCTTGATAAGAAAAGAGAAATTTATTCAAAAAACTGAGATCTTTCTCTGAGTAAATGATATATTCTCTAAACCACTCCCCTGAGAATCAATAGAGATTCCCACATGAGAGTGTATAAATCCTGAATCTGTAGAACTTATCTTTTCTTCTCTGTGGAGCTTTGCTCACCTCAATCATCTGAGAGGCATTTCTATCCACCTATCACTGATTTGCTCTTTGCAGATTTAGATTTGTATCATCATGTCCAAAGTCAAACCATCAAGGTAACAACAACTGCCGCTCATCTGGGAACCAATAAAAAAGTCTACTATAATACAGAGTTTGGTCAACAATTGTTTTGGTATTCTTCTGACGTTAGTTTGTCTGATTCCCCATTTTACGTTTAATTTCACCTGGTGGTAGGGCATTGATCAGTAGTCCACAATTCCATCGCTGGGATTCCAATTCCTCCATCAAGGTCATATGAGAGGAGCAAGAGAAACGCGCGATATGAAAATAGCTGGCGCGTCGTCACATTTACACGAAATTCGTCGCCATGCAGCCCGGAGAAAAAAGTTCAAAGACGACAAGATACAATTAATGTGTAATCATCACCGCGGATGGTGAGAAGGTCGTTGTTCCTCAACAACGCCAATGATCTTCGTCGACTTATTTCGCTTAACCTCATCTAAACTTCACCGGCGCGTGAAGACGAGAGGTAAAAGAGAACAAGATCCGAACGCGCGCAGAAAGCCTTCGCCGTACTCCGTTTTGCGATGCGAGGCGATCTCGGCGCAACATGTTGCGCGGGCAGCAGCATCGTCGGTGCCAGGTCCAGCCACCCCAGGGCACGCTGTCGCCAATGCCACCCGCATTATCCCGCTGGGTGGCTAACGCCGCCAACATTCTATCGCACTCCATCAGCGGCCCCTCATTTTGAGACCCGATGACATGCTCTTCACCCCTATGGCAACACATCCTTCGGTCACGCCCGATTCTATCCGACCGATTGGCCGATCCGAACCAGTCTCGGTGCGAGACCATATACCGGGACCTCTACCGTTTTTTTTTCAAAGTTTAACTCAGCATTCCTCATGGGTATGGCCCACATCTTATAACAGCACCGTAAATATATACAACCGGGAAGTCCCATTTTCATATACAAAACCTGTATTTCCTTACATTTACAACAGCACTGGAATCCTGCACGTAATGAACCCCTTACTGGGCAGGTCGCCCACCAGAGGCGGATGTTTTCATATCGCCTTCTCCGTGACCTGCCGGGCGACTAAACTCGCGCTGCTTTATGCTTGTATGGAAACATATCTATAACTTATAATGACACGCATTTAGACCTAATCATGATAAATATATACGTAAATAGATATCAAAATCTCATGAATTCATATAATCCAAATGTATAATGTGCTCGATCATATTCGAGCAAACTTAGACATATACAATGGCAAGGCATCCACCCGTCTCCTTTACATGAATCATGACTTTCTGGTTTCTGTCAAGCTTCCTATTCATGTCACGACATAATTCTCGCTCTACTACTATGACTTTTAATGTAATCTACATTCCATTGTGAAAGCTTGTAGACCTCATACAGAGATACCTCTCAGATATACAAATGTGAGCAGAGTCGAATTTTCTCTCCCTTGTTTGCTCATTATTCAAATTTGCATGGTTTATATTCTAAGTAGCTTATTTTCATACAAATCTGAACATATAACTTGCGCGAAGGTACCCGTAGATTCATAATCGGTTCATATCTCCTCGGCTGACACACATTCTTATTCATTTTCCCCGCATACCGACAATCGAACTTATACATATACTTGTGGACTAGGGGAGTAGTACTTATCCACATACCTCATATTTATCTCAAAGTTCATACTGCTTTCGATCTCCAGCAAAGATAGACTTATATATAAGAAGACACTTTATCGGTACGAGGACTTATACATAGGCTGAGATTTATATTTTGATTAGATGCACTTGATTTGAGGTATCAGAGGTGATCGATGGTAGGCATATTACTAACGACACCGGTATCATGAACTTATCCTTATACGAGTGTCTCGCAAGCGCTCATAAACTTATACTGTATTTTCAGATTTTATAATTTCTGTACTACGGCATATCCTGTCTTAATGGAACTTATACTTGTATTACTCGAACTTTATCTTAGAGTTCTGATTCTGAGAGACGTAGTTACTGTGACTTATACCCTCAGTTCTACTGAACTTTATACTTCAGATCGTGAGTTTATTCTTTATTTTTTCTAGATCTTATACTGAGCTTGCCTCGTAGCCAGTACCCTGTAGTACCACACGGTATCTCATTATACTGAAGTACCCATAAGTACCACTGGACTTCATACTTATTTTCAGATATCGTGGAGTACCCGTAGGTACCATCGTAGAATAATCGATATTGTGGGTAAATTCAGAGGCCATTCGCATCGTTACCATAACCAAGCTTTACTCTTATTCTTATTCAAAAGGTCTTATCATATAACTGTCTCTGATCACCTAGACCAATCATAAGAAATGAGTGCAGGACGCAAGACAATAAGCAACCGGGTAAGGTACAATACAAGCACTGGAGGTACCGGGCACCGATCGGGGATACTACAAGACGCCAACATGAGTGTCGAGAACCGCAAGAGCAAGCCTAAGCACCGATCAGACGGTCAGCTTCAATGCGTGAACAGAGTGCTTCTTCGTAGTTAACCGCCAGAGGCCGAAGCACCCGATCAGACGTGCATGCCCACGCAACAGAGTGCCAGAGCACTGCCAGGAGTGCTTCAAGCACCGATCGACGTCCACTCATTCACTTTAGTCTCGAGGTAGTCATACCATCGTATGTCTTTCATAACTTATAACCTTCTTAATCACATTCCCGTGATCATGACATATTACCTTATTCATAAACATGTCTATATTTCAGCTGTTACGTTTCATATCAAATTCATGTTTCATACTCTTACATATGCAGTATTTCATATACTTATTACTGTGAAACACTTATGTATTCACACATCGTTCATGATTCTTGTCCTCAATGCATCTACTTTCTTGCAAAAATTGGAATCATTCCATAATCAATCATCCACTAAAAGCTATGGCATTTTCATGCCAAGCTAATTGAGTATCTGGATATACTAAGAACATTATGAATTTCTATTTTTTTGGGGGATGTTTAACTCATACCTGGACCGTTCTCGATTCATTTGAAGTTATAGCAGGTTCATCTCCAACTCATAATCACCCAACCTGAAAGACCAAACTCCGAAGCACGCCCTAAATAAATCGTGTGTGGGCTAATCTATGTTCAAAAACGGAACCAGAAATTGGCTTGAACATAGCCCTACTTTGGAGGAATTTTGAGGCCACATAGCAAATCAGAATTCAAGATACCTATTTCGTGACGTTTGGTTCTCCTTGGTGTCAATTTTAACTAAACTCAATCACTCAACCTGATCATAAACGGTAGTTACAATAAAATACCTTAACGTCAGGTCAAAATAGAAAAACGTAACATTACCTCGTATCGGTGACATCACCTGCACTGGTACGTAAATTTCTCTAATTTTGGCCTAGACAAAGGTTTTTCTTCCATTTCCCATACAAGATACCCAAATCAACTCAATAATTTCCCATATACAACTTCAAAAACCATTCCAAATTCATCTTGTAACCTCAATTCTACTCAATTCATCTTTCATTACATGTGTATCTTCAAAAACCTTTCATGAATTACTTCCAAACAACTCTAATATGGGTCATAACCCATTCACAACCCAAACACAAAGATTTGTTAGGGTTTGTTCTAAACCCTAACTCAATTACTTGCAATTTAAACCATAAATCCAACCTCAAAGGGAGGATTCCATGTTTTCATACTCATTAGGTTTTACCCACCTTTTACTCCTCGGGGTTGAATTATCAAGCTTAGGATGAAACCTATCAAAACCCTGATAGTTTGCAAACCATAGACATCCTTACCATGGTCCAAAATAACAACACACCTCATACAAAATCCAAAGATCCATATAATTCCATACCAAAATCATAGAACCATACCTTTATCTCCCTTCTTCTTCTTCTCTCTTCTCCTCTTTCCTCTCTCTTTCCCTTCCTCCCTTCTACGGTTCGTCTCTCAAAAATGAGAGCACCAATTGCTCATCCGCATTTTTTTCCTTAAGGCCATGTTTCACAAAACAAATAAACCCATTTCTTGGCTTATTTTCCCATTTTTGGTTATTTAGCCCTCTTCCTTTTATTAATCACAATCTAACTTACACATATTATACTTGCATCCCATCTTTTCTCACAAATTCCATAATTGCATATCAACTTTATTGATTTATATTTATGTCCTCGTAAGTGGTAATGACCACTTTACTCCTTTGTCTCTAATATTCATTTCGGGTCTCTCATTTTATTTCCGAAAATTTCCATTTAGCTTACAATATACCCTAAACAAGTCCGAAAACTACTATGGTACATTTCGGGATGTTACATCCTTAATTATGAGCCGCCCTGCAGGTTTGCCATTCCAGCTTTCACCATGTTCAATGGCTCGGCTAACCCCTATGATCACATGCTCCACTACAATCAAGTAATGACATCAACATCGGCAACGACCCTCTCATAGTAAAAGTATTTCCAACTCATTTATTGGTGTGGCTCGCGCTAGCCTCGTTCCATAATCTCCGTTGCATCTAACAAACTGCTCAATGAGCTGGGGTTGTATCCATCTCTAAGCATCTTTGTTCAATACTGTAGAAGAGGAACATTAGCTCTTTGCAGACTATTCTAGTGATGATGAGGGAATCCATACGAGATCAATTAAGAGTTTCTTCGCAAGTCATCCAACGTGAGGGCTTATAAAGATGACGTAAAATTCTTCTTAACTTCGTATAGGCTTCTGGCCATCCACTCATTTTTCCCACCGATTGTCTTTAGACCTACGCAGTGTCCATGAAGAATTATACAGGGATAGATAGGTACTAACGTAGGAAGACAATATTAGTAATAAATAACACAAACCGTCAGTGATTACAAAACAAGCCAAGCATAAACAAGCCGACAGGAAGAAGTTTGGCCTAAGTCCAAGGAAGGTCAGAGCAGAAACCAAAAGCGATCCTGTGATCAGTCACAGAAAAAGAGGGAGGCCCCATAGTTCACCCCCCTAAACATCTCATACGAGAGGCTATTGCCCCTTATTCACAACTTGCCAGATTTCAAGTGACCTGAACAGATCCAGACGCACTACTAAAAATAACCGTGATTCACCGAACTCAAATTACCGACCTAAAAAATTGGCCTGAACCACTCGACCAAATCACTCCACCATTTCAGAGACCAAAGGGTTTAATGTTAGAAAATTCTCCCAATTACCTCACCAATACCGACACGATATTTACCGACCAAATAATTTGGTCGAATTGGTCTATAAATTGGCGGAATTGTAAATAAAAATTACCGACCACCAATTCCACTACAACCATCAGTAACAATTACTTTGAAAATGACTTAATAAAAATTTTAACTATCGACCAAATTTTTAACAAAATTGATCGACCAATTAATGGTTCAAGTAACTAATTAAAAATAAATTACCATGAAAATGGTCGGTAAATAAAAATTTAACGCTACCACCAAAATTCTTGGTCTGGTGAAATGGTCGGTAATTAATTTTGGGAAAACGATGAGAAAATTTATGAATTGACTGAGTGTGGCAACAGCTTCCAGCTCCGGCAAAGATCCTGCTTAAAAACCTCCATTCTCTCTCCCTCTATCCCTTTTCCTATATTTCTCTTCCGATTCATTCAAACCATCCCAGATCAATGATTTTTCTTTTTATCCGTGCAATTCCTGCTTTCCGTATCCCTATTTTCACTTCTCGTCTGCTCCACAAAATCTTCTCCTTTGTTTTTGTTTTTCGACGATTTGATTGCCTGGTTGGTCACCGTAACTGCGGAAGATTATCAATTATATCAGCCTTATTTTTTCCGCACAAAATCGACAGCACTGGAAGTCCGAGCTATGGATGTGATGCTCGTGGAAATATGAAGCTTTGTTGTTTTTTTTTTTCTCAAGACGAAGTTTGTGTCATCTGCTGACTGTGTTTTACGTTATTTTCATGCATTTGTGATTTTTCGCTCGTTTGGATCTTACTTTGTTTTCCATGTCCCGATGTCAAGTTCGGGTTCTTCGACTTATGGTTTTGGGCTTCGCTTGATTTCTTCTAAGGCACCCTAACGCTTAGGAATGGATCGGGTTCGTTATTTGGTACAGCACGGATAATTGGTAAGCTTATCAGAGGAGTTGATAGTGTGGGGTATGGGGTGAATTTGACAATTTATCAAATGGCTGCGAATTTTTCGCTGCTTTGTAATCTGGGTTTCAAGACCAAATGAGGCCTGCCTGTTGTTTTGATGTGGGTCAATGAGAAATCAACGTGACCATATGACCGGCAAGTCGCTTTATCAAAAAATATGATCATAAAGTTAGCTAACTAAAAATAACCGATTACTCACCAAATTACCGACGCAAGCATTTGCAAATTTCAATGAGGAGAACCAAAAGAGAGAAAGACGAGTGGGGTTCATGAGATATGATAGAAGTGCGGGAACTGAAAACCCTAAAAGAACCCACGTCAGTGATAATCAATGGTCGGGTTCCAATTAAATCGGGTCTGGTTTCACCGATGGTCCAAAATTTCTTCAAAATGCTTTACTCTGCTGGACTATTAATTTCTTCTTATATTTAATTTTATTTATGTTTTATTTATATCGGCATGAAGATGACACCCTAAGTGGTCGATAAGCACCACTCAAGAGATGCAAAATGCTCTAAGAATACAATTAAGTCAGAGGTGTCTTCTTTTTCTTTTTCAGAACAGAAAAGGCATTCTCATCGAATGGCTCCCATTGGTTTCCCTAAATTTATGAACATTTGGGAGGAGAAAAATCAAAGAACTTTTGAAGGTGAGCGATGTGCTATCTAAGATCTTTAGGATTCCCTACGAACTCATACGTATTAGCGTATCTCAAGAGTCTCGCACTAGATATGACGTAAAAGCCCAACTCTTCGCTTATCTTTATAGGATCAGGCTGGTCTCTTCCTTCTTAAAAATAGAGAGCTGCAGCCACTATATTACTTTTTTTGTTCATACTTGTATAACTTTCAATATACTGCGTTTACGTCTCCGTTTTGCACCCTTTACACTATAACTGACTCACTCTAATTAAGAAGAGGCTCAACTTGTTCGTTATGCAGTAGAAAAAATTATTGAATTCCTCGTTTCAAAATGGTGAATTGGGGACAAATGGAGTAGCTTTAACATATCGTGAATTTAACGACGCATGATTCGGCAGCTATAGATGTCTCTACTGGGGGCAACATTAAGTTTAAAAAAGTGTAATATTCATGAATTCTTTCACTAGAAATGATTTGAATTTGTAGTATTCTGAGATCAGAGTCACCAGTTCTAATTTGAATATTTATGAAATTCTCATTTTATTTCTCTTGATCAAGTGTGCTGGAAGGATTTGATGTGTCATTCTTGTGACTTGGTGCATACACACTAATATCCTATGCTCCCTCCAAGATGTGAATTCTTTGGTGAACTTTATTAACACAAATAGGTTGTTTTATGCATTCATCGTTATTCTACTTGTTGATTTCAACTTTCTTTTTGGGCCTTTTATTGAATTTAAATGAAATTAAGTAATTTTTTAGATATCTCAGAGTTATAGAATAAGATTTCACTGTCTAAATATTTGGAGAATGTTGTTACTTTAGTCATTCTTCTAAAGTGCACTTGTTGGTCGAGGGAGGCATATACTTCTAAATGGTATTGAGTTTAACATTCCTCCCAAGGATTTAAAACTCGATCCGAGTATACACACGTAAGTAATAGTGGAGAAATCCCAGCTTTACGTTGACTTCTCGGTATTCCAAGGCTCGGCTTTTGCTGGAAGACAACCCGTAAGTTTCTCTTTTGCCAAATTGTTTATTTGGCTCCTGGTCCCAAGTATCATTCAATATTTCTTTTCCTTGAACAAGAATGGGCCATTTATATACCCATCAGATATATGCAACATGATCATGCACTTCAATTTGTTATTTGGGAGCAGTTGGTTTTGTGTATTTTAAACGGCCCATATCCTTTTGAGAATGGTGAATGTTTTGGTGTACTGTCAGACTTACATTAAAATAGTTTACTTGTGTAAATTGCTGGAAGTTTTTGAGTACTGCAAAAACATACTTTGTTTGCACTCCACAAATATCTGGTAAAATTAATTATCCTGACCTTTGTTGGCTTATGAGTCGAAGAAATGCATATATAACCATGACATAATCAGTGTCCTGCTGCTGCAAATTACTGCAGTGTGCTGATTTTCTTTCTATGATTTGGAAACATGCATAACTCCTTCATTAGAACTTGGAATTGTGTTCTAGACTCTAAGGAAAAAGCCCTTGAGTGTAGTGAATCCTTCCATATATAGCTTCTCTGATAAAAATTGAGGTAATATCCTATTCGGAAAATGCAGAAGAAATCAGCGGTCCTGGTTGCTGCACGTGCAGAAAGTGTGCTCGATTTTCTTCTATGATTGAAACATGCATAACTCTTCATAAGAATTGGATTTCAAAAGTTCTAAGACTCTAATGGAGCCCTTGAGTCTAGAATCCACCAAATATAGCTTTGATAAAATTGAGGTCATATCCTATCCTAAATGGAAGAAAACTGGTGGCCTCACCTGCCGCTGCAATTACCGCAGGTGCTGGATTTTTTTCATGATTTGAAACATGCATAACTCCTCTTATATATCTTGATTTGGGTGTTCTATGACTCTATGGAAAGCCCTTTGAGTCTAGAATCCACCCAAATATAAATTTTGATAAAAATTGAGGTCAACATCTCATCCTAAATGAAGAAAAATCAGTGGCCCTACCTGCTGCCAATTACCGGGCAGTGTGCTGATTTTTTTCATGATCTGAAACATGCATAACTCCTTCATAAGAAGGGGATTTGTGTGTTCTATGACCCTATGGAACCTAATGAGTCTAGAATCCACCCAAATATAAAAGTACTCCAGAAAATTGAGGTCATATCCTATCCTAAAATGAAGAAAATCAATGGCCTACCTGCTGCTGCAATTACTGCAGTGTGCTGATTTTTTTCATGATTTGGAAACATGCATAACTCCTTCCATAAGAATCTTCAGATTTTAAGTGTTCTATGACTCTATAAAGCCCATTGAGTCTAGTGAATCCACCCAAATATAGCAACGAGAAAAATTGGAGGTCATATCCTATCCTAAAATGAAGAAAATCAGGTCTCTACCCCAGTTGCTGTAATTACTGCAGTGTGCTGATTTTTTTTCATGATTTTGAGAAACATGCATAACTCCTTCTCATGTTAACTGATTTGGGTGTTCTATGACTCTGCTGAAAGCTCCATTGAGTCTAGAATCCACCCAAATATAGTACACTCTAGAAAATTGAGGTCATATCCTATCCTAAAATGAAAAATCAGTGGTTCTATCGTTGCCGTAATTACTGCAGTGTGCTGATTTTTTCATGATTTGAAACATGCATAACTCCTTCATAAGAACTCAGATTTCCGGGGTGTTCAGACTCTATGGAGTTCATTGAGTCTAGAATCCACCCAAATATAGCAATTTATATGGGACCCAGGTCAAGTATCCTGATCCTAAATGAAGAAAATCAGGTGGTCTCTACCTGGCTGCTGCAATTGACTGCAGGCAGTGCTGGATATTTTTCATGATTTGAAACACGCATAAACTCCTTCATAAGAACTTGATTTGGGGTGTCTCTATGACCTATGGAAAGCCCATTGAGCCCAGAATCCACCAAAATACAGCACGAGAAAATTGAGGTCATATCTCATTTAAATGAAAAATCAGTGTGGTTCACCTGCCGCCGCAATTACCAAAGTTGATTTTTTTCATGATTTGAAACATGGCGAATTCCTTCTATAAGAATCTTGATTTGGGGTCGGCGACCATGCGAGCCCATCGAGTTCCGTGAATCCACCCAAACATAGCACGCAGAAAAATTGAGGTCATATCCTATCCTAAATGAAGAAAATCAGTGGTCTCTACCTGCTGCCGGTAATTACTGCAGTGTGCTGGATTTTTTCATGATTTGAAACATGCATAACTCCTTTCATAAGAACCGATTCGGGGTGCCCTATGACTTACGGCTTTCTCCATTGAGTCTTAAATCCACCCAAAATATAGCACGAGAAAATTGAGGTCATATCCCCTATTCCGGGAAATGCAAAAATCAGTGGCTCCTACCTGCTGCCAGCACTACTCGCAGTGTGCTGATTTTTTCATGACGGAACATGCATAACTCCTTTCATAAGAACTTGATTTGGGGTGTTCATGACTCTATGAAAGCCCTTGAGTCTGTGAATCCACCCAAATATAGCTTGATAAAAATTGGAGGTCATATCTCATCCTAAAATGGAAGAAAATCAGTGGCCTCTAACTCTGCTGCTGCAATTACCGCAGTGTGCTGATTTTTTTTTCATGATTTGAAACATGCATAACTCCTTTCCATAAAGAACTCGTGGATTTGGGAGTGTTCTATGACTCTATGGAAAGCCCATCGAGTTAGCTATCTGACCATATGCTACTTAATAGTACCGGTACCCATATATTTTTGAAATTTAGGTTAGAGTACCAAGTACTAATCACTTGAATGACATTTACAGAATAAGGAGTTGATTACATGATATAAGTATGAATTTATGAATGATATGGATATGAATAACATGTGATAGTGATTACACCAAGAAATCGCTTAACATATCTAAAATCCAAAAATTTTCCTATAATACGACTTCCAAATCGCCAGACTCCTTAGGCAACGCATTTGAAAATGCATCATCAGAACGACATAGCCGCCTTCAGGCTTCGATGATATATAGTTCAACAGTAGAATGAAGATCCGTCCAAAGGTATTACAACGGCTCAGAGAGACTGATTTGCCCCAAAGGACGCTTACGGGGAAGGATCGCTAATTAAATGATCATGATTTAATTTAAATTGCATATTATGTGTCATTTGGTGCCCTCTCAAGCTGCTTGTTCTCCGGTAGTATAAATATTAGATATATAAATAGTAATGCAATTTGCTAACCAAGCCGATTATGCATTATTATTTATATATCTTATTTAGTGTACTGAGAACTACGCCGGAGGTCGCTCGAAATGGTATACATAATGAACATGCAATCGTGATCTTTTTGAATCGTAACTTTTGTAAATGGATTAGACCAAACCTATTGAAGAGAAAAGAACTCGCTGGACGGGGTGGGGAAGGTGAGTGATAAAGGGAGGTGTATGTAGTAGGTCGTGAGCACACACGCTGTGAAATATAACTTTATCTTAACCACAACGGATGGTTAATGAACATAAAAATCACCGAGGACAAATCAGGTTTGTTTACTAAATTGATTTTTTTGTGACTAGTTATGGAAGACGACCGGAATGGATACGTAATGAGGCTTAATAGTGAAATGGAATGTCTTCAATGAATCTGGGGATAAAGTTGATGAATTTGTTATGTCATCTGAGACATCCCGAAAGTGTGAATGGTGGCACGCCTATAAGGTGTCCTTGCACTTTAGTTAAATGTCGCAATACAGTTTTCAATGCTGAGACCGTGGAAGGCATTTCAGATAGAAATGGTTTGTGCCGGATTACTATGTTCGATATTACCATGGGTGAGAGTTAGTCCACCAGAGGTGTTCAGTTCAAGACGATGTCAACAAGTGAAATCGATCGATGGTCTCGTATTAATATGAATCACACTACATACCATAGAATGGTTTCTGTGATGTCAAGGGGTCCCGAATTCAACCCTGATGAGGAACCCAATGTCAAGCGCGAATTTCTATGACATGATTCGGAAATGGAGGACAAACCTCAGATATGAGGGAAATTCTAAGATACCAACTGGTCCGCAAATTGTGAGGATGTTAGAAATAAAGTGCACACGTGTGTTCCTCGTTGTGCATGGTTTGATGATATGTCTAATTTCATTCAAGAACTCACACAAGATAATCCGATGCCATTGATTTTCTACAAACACTAAGAAGTTAAGCTGAGGGTCGGGATTACCCGGTACGTGTCATTCATTAAGCTGTGCGGCAACCGCATGATATACCTAGGTGATGACAAAGACTCCAACCGCTTGCAAAAATGTGCAAGGGGATGCTCGATACAAGCAAAAGGTTAGGGGGTTCTAGAAATAGATCGTATATATGGGAAGCTGAAGGTGCCGTATAAGAAGATGCACTATTTTCCACAACACCTAGGTCACAGAGATCAGGAGTGCATCAACTTAAATGTACCTAATGAAACGAGGTGGCATTCGAGCATCATATGGATGTAATTAAGATGTACCCTTCGATGCCCCCGCTTGAAACATTTTGATGGGCGTTTCCGATTTTTCATCCAAGTCTCGAAATGTTAGTCGGTTTATTTGTTTACAGGTTTTCAAAATGTCAATAACTGACAAAGAATATTCTTTGTGGCCTCGTGGTAGCGACGCAGATAACTTTGCCTGCACTTATGTAGCGAAGGGAGGAAATTTATGTCTTTTGATCAGAAAGAAGCTGGGGCCTACGTAATCCAAAAGTGGGAAGATAGATGTTTTCTTGCAAACCATTGACAGCGGAGTTGAAAAAGTCCGTGTGTTTGTCTGAACCTTATGATATTTCCAAACGCAAAATTTTTTCGGGATGCGCTGTCGCCTCATGTGGACCACATTAGCAAATGACTTTCCAGTCAGATTTATGATGTGTCTGTGTGAGCACCGGCGTCGCATGTCCCGCATTGTATGGAAGACTCTGATGCTTTAGATTAATTAAGAGTGGAAACGCCCCTGCCCGACAACCATCTAGTTTTTTTACTTCATGAATCATCCAGATCGACGTGAACACCAAAGACTTCATTAAGAATAGAAAGGTTACTAAACAATTCCCTAAGTGTTGATCCGGTGGATGAAATTAAGGATTGAATAACGTAGGGTCGAGAAGGTGATAGATGTTCATGCCGAGGTTGGGGAATGCAAATATATCTAAGACTTCAGGTGAATAAGAGAAGTATTTTCGGGGATTTGTACTTCACCATGCGGAACACTTGCTCACAAAGTAATAACTGATGTTATGCACACGAGAAGAATGCGTTTGACAATATTTTCAATACACATAACATTCCGAAACTAATGGTCACGCATGGTAAGTCAAGAGATGAGTTGAATAAATATTGTCGCCGTCCCTAATTTGGACTTAATCCACACCAATAAATTCCCGATGTGCCATTTGTTCTAAATAAATCACGTAATAGGCTGATGTGGTCGGGAGTGGGTAAAAACCGAGATTTCCAGATGGTTAAGGTTTCTAATCCTGGGAGATGTGGGCGGATGCGAAAAACTTAAGATGTTTGGTATGAAGAGTCATGATTGTCATGTATTCATGCAGCGTTGTGCTACCAATCGCTCTTCGAGAATTCTCACTAAATGTAATATGTGGTCGATGAACTGAGATTTCTTATTCTCTCTGCCAACCGACTTCTTCTCATCTTCATGATCGATGAGGAGTTGAGGAATTGATGAACAAATTCAAGTATCTTATGCAATTCTGAGAAGATCTTCCCTCCAAGTTTTTCGACTAATGGAACATCTTCCAAAGGCACTCGGGCTACTAAACTAGGATTGCCGTCCACCCATTATCGTCGATGCATCCTCCGTAGCTGCACACACTCACTAACTAATTTTTTCTATATATATATATATATATATATATATATAAAGGCCACACACACACACATACATGACTTGGCAATATTCACAATCTTCAGAGATACTGAGAAAATAAGCATAAAATCATGAACAAGGCCTCGTGCAGAGGGTTCTATATCAATCGGGTATATGGATGAGGTCGCTAAATTCGTGATCATTCTATTTCAAAGAAGGAGATCCAACTCTTCCAATTTAAGGACAGCTTTAATGAGGTTTATCTCTGATGACATCAGGATGATGATATGTTTGAAATTTTCAAGCCTCCTGCAAAGCACCTGCGCCGAAGGAAATCCAGATCTTCAAAGTGTATTAATGAATATCAAGTAGCCTCATCTATATGTCCTAATGATCTGTCCAGAGGTTCAACCATTTATAAAGTGGTGAAGTCAAGCTAAAAGTCAAATGAGATATATTTAGCATTTTAATTTACTATTTCTCAATGTATCCATTTTCTAATTTCATTTCTATTTTATGTATTCATGGCGTAAAACGAAACAGCTTCCAAACTTGAATGACGAAGTCAATGCCTCGACTGAGCAAGAATTTCCATCGGGTTTGAAAAATACAAAGATGTTTACTAAACATGAAAATCACAAACAATTGTAATGTTCCCTGAATACAAATTTATAATTGTAATCTCACAATACATTGATTCGATTACAGTGTTCATAACGTGGCAAATAAAATTCCAATCATTATCTTCAACCATAGCACGCAGGTCCCCCTAAGAGAGTAAGAACTTACAAACTGCATTATGTGAATGGTTTTAAATTTCCACACTGAATCGTAGTATGTGGAGCTACCCGCAAATGCACAATACTGGGGTATGCATTAAAGGATCCCGTATACAATGAAACCGACCACTATTACTGGACTCGTCTAAGTGATCGAAAGAATTCAAGCCTCCAAAAGAACCTGTGTATATTCAAATGTGAATGGTCTCGACCCAACACCACATAAGCCTAGTATGGTTGTCCATCCTCGATATAAACTTGTCGATGTGCACGCATAAAAACGATTCAACAAGTATGAACCTTTCTTGCCTTAGCGTGACAAGCATCACGTTTATTATCATGGAATATCCTGATCGGACCTGGCCCTAGAATGGATTGGAAAGTCGTGGTGCAAGATCAAAGCTAGGCTCAAATTGACATCCCCGCATCACCAAGTAATGATGTCATGTAAACTCTAAATGATGACAATGATGTTATAATCGGCCGTGTGGGGACGAAGACGCTCCTTGTGCTGCATCTTCCTGAGATGATACAAGTGGGGATGTAGATGTTCGCTTGAACATTTAATTGATAATGAGGAAGAAACGAAAGGATGAAGAGAGTTTGAAATGATGTTACTAAGACCAAGAAGAAGACGAACCGTATTTAGATGATTCCTGATGAGAATGAGAAGTTAGGTGAGTTTTAGTTATTTCAATCGTTAATCATGTTTGTTTATTTTCATCGTCTTAAGGTATTTAACTTGGATGCTTACTTCAATCAATAATGTGTTGTTATTATTTTTAATGTGATATGGCACGTGGGATGAGGTGAAATGACGCCGGCTGCGCTCGCACAAGCCCCGGGTAGAGGCAACAAATGCCTCGTACCCGATCCCGTTAGAGGGTCGGGTCACGAGACCCCACAAAAGGCATGGCAGGGAGATTGTGAACGTACCGCGAAGACGTGATCGCAGACCGATCCACATCATGGTCCCGAGATCGTGATGAATGACTATGAGACACGGAGTGAGATGAGATGTTGAGAGTCTTCTCGTAGCACCCACGACGAGACCCTCTCCCTATCGCTTCGCCAGCCGACACCGACAACCGTGAAGATATGAAACTTAACTAATGATTTATCCATTTCTTAATTTATTTATCAAGTATGAAATTCCTTGGGTTACGGTGGACGGTTAGAGCCGCCCTGTCCAATTCTAGTTCCTGAGGACACTTTCCAAAGTCCTTGAAACCTCATGGACATAATTGGAAGTCACCGACGATGTAGACCGATTGATGATTCGAGAGAATTTAAGGTATATACACACTTAACATTTTTACATCAATTATTTTATTTTGTTAACTCCGATGAAATATGTTTAAATTACAATCGCAGTAAAGTTTATGGTGGACACAATTCCAAGGAGGCGTCAGCAAGTGCTCCCACAAACATGCTGCCACTGTATAAAAGACTCTCAGGTACGAGGTCAAAGATAAATGGTTGAAGAAGAAAGAGCAAGATTTGAGTGTCCCTAGATTTATGTTTTCCAGAGTGGCGGAGAAGATGGGAAGATCCCGATTGATGGGAAGATAGGTGAGAAACAAATGGCAATCGCCGCCGTAGCCGTGGCCAGGGTAGTGGCATGCCCACACACACCAGGATCTCGGCCATGGAGCACGAACGAGCATTGCATGATTTCTAATTTACACCCTATGTTTATTACTTTTGTGAATTGTGTTCACTATGCCTATTTTTCATTTCTCGTAAGGATTTTTTTTTCATCACCTAACGTATGTATTGTTTGTACTAAAGACACAAGAAGGAGGTAAGAAGCTCCAAGGTTCTCGCTTATTCGCATACACGCACACGAAGGGCATGATGATCGATTCTTTGTTGATCGTGAGATCTCATGGCAAAGAAATGTGTAAGTTTCTTTAAACAAAATTACTTTTTTTTTTGAAGATAAAATTAAAAATACTTATTTTTACTCATTTTATCCGTATGTGGACCCTAAGTAGGAGCCAGGAAATGTTGATCTCTAAATGCATAAAAAATATAATGAAAAAGATTTATCTCTTTTTTTTTTTGAAGATCAATTAAAATACTTATTTTACATGCTTTATTAGACAAGACATGATAAACAAAGCATAGTCGCCGCGACTCAAGCGTATTCCCGCTTGTTGCATCACAAGTTTAATATATGCTTGAATTATTTCAGATTTATTAACACTCGAATCATGTAATTTATATATGTTAATTGGATATATTTTTAGTGAGTAGTGATGTATAATTTCTCCAAGTGGCCATTTTTACTCATTTTTATCCATATGTGGACCCTGTGGTTGGTGGAAATGTCAATGTGTTGCCATGTTATCGGGCACGTTGTATTCCATAGAGCCTCGGCATGCCGAAAGACTCGCCCGATTTCCTTTCGTTAAACTCAGCCTCGGGAGAAAGGGACTCACGAAGTGGTGCCTGCCATCCGACATCCATGAATATTCTACAGTCGACCCAAGTTGTCAACTTAATTTCTAGAAACATAAAAAAATATAATCCAAAGATTCGTTTTATACTTTCTCTTTATTTTTTTAAGATAAATTAAAATACTCTATTTTACATGTTTATCAAAGCAGATATGAGGAAATGTTAGTCACGCGACCAAGCTGCATTCCCGCCTATCACCATGATGGTGCACGTAGTTCCTCATGCATCGCCCACCCCGCTGGATACTTAATCCATTTGCATGAGGCCGTTGATGGCAAGGAGAAGATGCCCGTTTATGGCGCTTTCTTCTGCTTCATCGACATCATTCTAATGACAGTATCACAGATATAAGCCTCCATCTTCGGGACCATTTTCTAATTTGTTCTCTACGATGGAGGACTTCTTCGTGACGCCATAAATGCGACACAAAGATCACCGGTCGATACCGCAGCGACGCCGATCGACTCATACGATGTGGAAGAGCTAAGGGCCTCATGTTTGATCGGGTTTACAAAGAAGTGTCGTGTGAAGGTGGACCATAGCTTCAACCCCGATGATCTACCTCGGATTGTTCTACGTAATGTTCCAAACACGATTCACTAAAGACTCATGAAGCAAAGACCTTCGCAAAGAACCGCAGACGATTAGCGCTGAAGAGACAAATTTCACCCCAAGACGACATCTCACCACGACCGTGATGACATCTCAAAGATCACGACAGACGACACCAGGGTCGATGATCGAGCGTATCGTGACACTTCTTTTTTTCTTATACTTGGATTCGGGAATTCATGTTTTTATTTTCTCTGACTTATTTACTATATATATGCAAGATATATTAGTTTCTGCTTTGTTTTAAAATATATTTTACTCTTTATATAATATGCATGCACTATTGTGCTTTTCTTTTCGCTTTGTAATCTTAATATGTATATATATATGTATATATATATATATATAAAGCAACCAAAAATTGCTACCATTTAATGCATCGAATCAAGCACCAAAACCGAATTAAAATATTTTTTTAAATTAATTAACTAAAAAAATTGGTTACCATTTACCGAATCTAATTAAGTAATTAAAAGTAAATTTACGACTACCCACCATTTAGAAATATATAACACCACCAATAAATAATTTGGTCGGGGAATGGTCTCCAAATGGTTTCCAGAATACCGACCATAGAGACCATTTACCTAATTAATGGAGGCCAAAAAATTTTATGGTCGAAATGGTTCTGAATGAAACAGTAATGACTGATGAGCACCATTTGACCCAATTCAATGGCATTAAAAATTTTGGCCTATGAATGGTCTCCAAATGGTCGGTAATCACGACCATTGAGACTTCATTTGCCACCAAAATTTTTCTGGGCTGGTAAACTAGCCTGAACGGCCCAAAATAGGCTGAAATGGTTTGCCCCGCAAATGGTTCAGAAAATGGCCTGCACTTACCGACCATTTGCGGGTTCAAGAATATGCACTACTCGACCAGAAAAATTACACCAAATAATTTGAGCCCAGAACCCGGCTCCATCGGCTTCATCACCAAAATATATCATTTAATTAATTTCAAAAAATTGGCTCAGAATCTATGGATTTTTAGTAGTGATCTTATCCCTTGGGGAGAAACTTATTCGTGTTAGCGATTATCATGGGTGATCACGGGCACCGAGACCAAAGTCGGGGCTTCAAAGTTCTCGGGTGGAAAGACTAATCAAAGCAGTGGCACCCCCAAAGGTAAGGTCAAGGAAGCAACCGTAAAATTTAGGCCACCGCGGCGTAATTATAGCCATCGATCAAGGCTTCATCCCGTTAGAATCCAAACCAGCCATAAACTATATACTAGGAGGTCCGTCTAATGACCAGTATCAATTGAAGCGCCAACATAAGAAGTTCTTGAGAGCGACCACAGTCAAGGCCCAGGTAAATGCTATCCACATGAGAGGCGCTAGAAGAAAACCAAGCTGAATAGAATTAAATTTTTAGACTCCAATTTATTCAACTTAGAGCTATTATAGAATCTCATACTCCTACCTCCAAAAGAGAGTCCAAAGAATGGGACTGAATTGAGCGGCTGGCCTTCTGGAGGTTCATATCTTGTTTTACAGACTAATTAAAGCCATTTTTTCACCACTCTAAAGGGAGTTAATCACCAACTGAATAATGAATACAACCAGTTTTCATGGTAACCGCTGCATTCACCTGAATCCATCGGCTCGCTAGGACCCGGCTGTGTGGATATGCTCTATCTTTACCTAGCAATTTCAGATGTCTCAGTGAGTGCAGCTTTGTTCAAAGAAAATGAAACTGAAACGTAGACTAGTATTCTTCATAAGGCAATCCCTAATCAAGTAGAAACTCGCATAATCTGCCTCGAGCGTGCGCCATTGCCTCCACAGGCGCCTAAAAACTTCGCCTACTTTATACTCAAACTTATCGTCAGGCACCTTCCTCGCAGCACCTTACATAAACCCGATTTGTCAGAAGGGGATGGCTCAAAAGCGGCCTATCGAAGCAGTGAGTTTGGTATCCTGAGTTCGCATCCAAAAGATAAACCCTGATTGACAATAAAGAGATAGATATTGCGTACTTTAGCGTAAATCCTTTACGTGGCGCCTGACCGGGTAACGCAGACTAAGGATCCTTAATGAAGGCACTTCGCAAACGGGAGCCGTTGTCGGGCTTGTAACTTAAAGCCCCCAACCGAGGAGAGACAAAGCAAAGAGCACGGGTTAGACTTCCTCATGCTAAATAATGAGGCAAAATATGAAGCAATCCTAGCCGGTATAGATCTCGCAATCATCAGGTGCCCTCGTAAAAGACTCGTCATACAAAGTGACTCCCAACCGGTGGTGTGACACATGTGTTTAAGAATAGAAATGTGGGACCAACAGATACCAAGTATGTATAACCGTTGCTTCACCGGATAGCTTCGTGGTCGAAGCTCGGTTGACAATCCTAAGGGGTTCAAATGAAAAGGCGAATGCCTTAGCAACAGTGGTCGCATCCCTACCAACCTAAGAAACAATGCTCCTCTCTATCTATTACCAGTTGGAGTCGTCAATTGCTACCAACCGGGTAATTGAGATAGAAGAAGCATATTCTTCTTGGATGACTCCAATAGTCCAAGCATTCGGAGCCTCGAGAACTCCCGATAGTGTGGCTGGAGGCTCACATCGATTTTCCTTTGTGAACAGTAAATATATAAATGGTCTTGGGGACGACCAAGATCTTAAATGCCTCACCACCCAAGAGGGGCAAGATAAAATATGAACTTCATGAAGGAATATGCGGAAATCATCCAGGCGACAGAACTTTGGTGCACAAGGCCCATACCCAAGGCTACTATTGGCCAACCATGAGGGCGGATGAAACCACCTATGTCAAGAAGTGTGATAGGCCGCAATCCGCAAGCCCTCATCTCGCTGGGTGCCGCCAGAACTCCATCGGTTCATAATCCGCACCCTTGCCCTTCGCCTGCCGGAGAATCGATATAGTCAAGCCACTATCTACCGCCCCAGCATAGACGAGGCTATTATTGGTAGCAACATACTATTTTAGCAAATAGGTAGAAGCTAAAGCCTTCGCCTCCATTAAAGACAAAGGTGTCGTCCAATTTGTATGGAAGAACATCGTCTGCTGGTTCAGAATACCATAGTCGATAGTGACTAAGAATGGGCCACAGTTTGATAGCAGGGTATATAGGAATTTTTGCAATGAGTTGAAAGTCAAGAACTTGTATTCAACCCCACGGTACCCATAAAGCAACGGCCAGGCGAAATCATCCAACAAGACTCTCCTAATAGATTTGAAAAAGCGTCTGCATTCGGCCAAAAGAAATTGGTAAACTATCTACCATGAGTTCTATGGGCCTATAAAACAACCAACTAGAAACCAATTGGGATGTCGTCGTTCGCTCTTTCTTATGGGATGGAGGCTATAATCCCCATAGAAATTGGGATGCCCACATTTCGAACTATTCAAAATTTATGAAGAGGCTAATGTCGGTTGCTACTAAAGACCTAGATATGATGTAGGACGAGTCAAGGGCTACATCTATGTGTATAGCGTCATACAAACAAAGTTGACAAACTTGTACAACAGGCGGGTAAAACCTCGTACATTCTAAGATGGAGACCTGGTCTTGAGGAGAGTCTTTGAAAACACGGTTAACCCAGCAGACAAGAAGTTCCAACCAAACTAGGAAGGGCTATACACGGTAGTCCGAGTGCGGGCAGCCGGATCATACACATTGAATAAGCTAGAAGGGACTCCAATGCCAGAATGTGAAATGTTATGCATATGAAGAGGTATTAGCAGTAAAATTCCTTTCAAAGTATTACTATCAATAAAGATCGTCTTTAAAATATTTTAAAATTTTGCAACTGCCTCTTCTCAAAAGACCAGATGTGGCTCTTAGCCTACTAGTACTTTCAAAAGACCATAAGTGGCTTTTAGCCTACTGACACTCTAAAAAGACCAGATATGATTCTTAGCCTACTGACACTTTTAAAAGACCAAATGTGGCTCTTAGCCTGCTGACACTTTCAAAATGCCAGACAAGACTCTTAGCCTGTTGGCAATTCCAAAAAGAGAAACTTGACAAGGCCTCCAGCCTGTTGGTACGCGACCAAGCTCTACGATGGTCTTTAACCTATTAGCTACAACCAAGGCCCAAAGATGGTGCCTCCACTTGGCCGGGCACAAGGCAACCCCAACGCTGATGCCCTAAAGCAACCATCCTAACCAAGAATCGAGGAAAGGTCGTATTAAATGAAATGAATCAATGGCTTAAGTAAACTAAAAATTATTAGAGTGCCAATGGTGTTAGGATGAGAAATAAAAAGTAATAGTAGAAGTAGACAAAAAATGTGTATTTCATTAAAGCACCAATGACGTCAAGAGAGTACACAAGTGATTGAGGCCGAACAAGGCCTCTTTCGATTAAAAAAAAAAACCATTGAAAGGGAAAAGAAGTCTCCCTTGGAGATTTTACAACCCACTAGGGACAAAACCTAAAGAACGTAAACAAAAAACCTAAAAACCTTCGCTGAAACTAGTAGGACGCCTAACAACAAAGACACTTCACGTGAAAGTGCTTGAGCCGCAAAACACTCCATCGGAAAATCAAAAGTCGCCAAGGCCAAGAGTCTCGACGGTTGAAAGTAGGAAGTTTGCGTATGCAGAGGAAGGTGAAATACATGAATAAAAAAATTCTTGAGTAAACGTAAAAGAAACCACTCTTGAAACCACTCTACCCCTATTTATAGGGGTAGGGCGTCATTAGGCATATTAAATGCGCCGTCAAAATGAGATGCGTAAGATGCATATTGGGAGGCATGCGTCTCCCATGCGCCTAAACACATGTGAGCATTGTCTCCGGACGCATTAAATGCGCTAATCATTTCTCCCAAACCTTTTAACTTTCAACATCCAACATTTGAAACAACAATATTTTCCCCCGACTGAAACAGCACAAAAACTCCAACCGAAGAAAAATGAGGGCATTGTGAGTACCATGATCTTTAAGATCCACGGGCCCCGGGCTCGTTTGGCTTGTGTTATGAAACGACTCGATTCTATTCGCCTCACCAAAACTAGGAGGATACTTCCCAGACGAGAGAGTCTAAAGAGGTCGTCTGGGAAAGTAAGGTTAAACTTTTTCAAGGCTTGCTTGAGGCGGTTTGTCTGGGATTCCAAGTTTCCCAGTCGGTCATTCTACCCCATATGAGAAGTTTGTTACGAATAAGCACCTAGAAGCGGAAAATCCACAAAAGGTATTTATTCTCGAATTTCCTAGCTCCCAAATCCCTTACTTCCCAGAAGATTAATCCTTGATAAGGAAAAATTAGTATTTGATAAGAAAAGAGAAATTTCGTTCCTAAAAAAAAAATCCTTTCCGAAGGAAAAATGAGGGATTCTTCAAACCACCCTCTATAAATCAGGAGGATCTCCACGATGAGAGGTATGCAATCCGAACTGTGTGAACTTCCTTCTTTTTTCTCTCCGCATTAGCTAATGGGATGTACTGTGATCCAACTTTTCACCTTATATTGTTGGGTTTAAAGGTTACAAGGCGCACATACAACTTTCCACCAACCCACCCTATTTTTGCTTTTTTCTTAAGCCTACACCCTTAAGAAAATGACTACATAGTGTTGAGTTTAAGTCCTTTATATATGGACTTTCACCTTTTACTCATTGGGCGATATGAGACATCGCAATCCACCATCTTGGACCTAACATCCTCGTTGGCTTACTTTCGATCGGAGATCATACTCTAATAACATTCGTAATCGCCCAATTCTTCATCATATATTGTCCAATTTAGGTTTATAATGGCATACATACAACTTCCCACTAGTTTGTCTCGATTTTGCTTTTTTATTGGACCTATACCCTCAAGAAAAAACCTCCAAAATATTGTTTCAAGGCTATTATATGTGAGACCTAAAATCCGCATTTCCTAAGGAAGAATAAAAATGGTAATTTCGTCAAAAACTGAATTTTTCCAGATCTCGGATTTGATCTGAAACCTAGAATTCACCGCTGAACGCCCCGCGAAATCTAGCTACCACTGCCGACTCGGTCGAATTCCGAGACAGTCGGAATTTCACGTTTTTCGAGGCATCGAGAGGGATGTAGGACACTTGGCACGTTTTAGGTGGCCAAGAGGCGACACGTGTCCAGTGCAGATGCAGTCAAACTTGAGCTCAAGTGGGGCTCATTTGAGACACATGGCATCATGTCATTGGGTGAAAATCTCATGCATTCGATATGATAGCTACAGAATCCCACGAGCCACTAAGCTCGACACTCGCAAGCGAGGACAATCTCTTTTGACCAACCTTGACCCAAATCAGTTTGGGAGAGGGAAAGAGAGAGAGAGAGAGCAAACGGAAGAGAGAAGGAAAGTGTGAGATTTTTAGAGAGAGAAGTTCTACCTTCTCTCTAAGTTTCGACGATCGACTGCCAGAATGGTTAAAGAGTAAGAGTTGATCCGCGTTGAGAGAGATTCGCTAAGACCGTATCGGGGAATTTCGACAAACTCCAAAGGCAGTGTTTTTCCTACTCTGCTTTACTTTTTATTTGGCTGCCTCAAACTGACGTGATTGGCCGGCGCCCTGACGTATCGTGGTTTCGGGTTCCAAAAGATTTGGACCGAAAGGCAAACCTAGAATGGTTCGACAGCCCACCTGACCGCTTCTTGATTGTGTGGGATGTTATCGCTTACGAAGAATAAATACGATTAAGTGACAGGGGCGGTTCCAAGACGAACCGCCGGATTGTGCCTTAGCCCATGTGAGCTAATCTTATGTTATCATTGCAAACTTAATAACATGTTGTATGCAATTAATTATGTTAATATATACATATTAGCATGTGTTGAATGTTTGTTGTGTCATTGCATTGCAATTTTGTGTGGGAAGTAATCCAAATAGGGAAATCCACTATCATCGTCACCCTTCGTCGGAACATATTTTCTGTGCAATCAAGACGCACTTGGGGATGGACGATTCGGGACCTATATAAGAACCGCCAAGATGGCCTTATCTTGTATTTTTGCAAATTCCGCAAGAGGACCTGCTTTGTGTAAATTGTAAAAACAATTGTAAATAAATTACCTTTGTATAAAATTTATACTGGTCGTATGGATGTGCGAAATAAGCTTACACGTATGAGTCTCATGATGAGAGACACGTAGATTTCAAGAGCTGACGCGGTAGGGCTAACGAACATCCCGGCTCAAGGTCACAATATGGATGTTCACCTTTCGCTAGAGACATCACACATGGCAGGCTTCATTTTTAGAATAGCATAGTTATTGTCACTTATGTTCTATCACCACTTTTGGAGAATGTCATTCCCCTCTTCCTAAATATATAATTTTTAAAGCCTTTTCCATTTGGATAGGAAGGAATATAGGTACTTCTATAAGTGAAATGACTTTTCTTTAAACAGAGAAAATCTCAAAAGGTATTCTACCTCTGTTATTAGTGCATGCACTTTGGAAACAAAAATCATTGCATGTTTTCATATACCCCAATTTGTGACGACACTTAAAAGGTGTAAAGGGGCATCACATGCGTTCTTCAGAATCATCCTGATCAAAGTGCTTACAATTAAATTTAAACCCCTCTTATAGATGACTTGCTTATTTAAAAAATCTTCAAAATTTCCTCCAATTTTTATTATTATTATTTTCTACTGTTTTCGACACTGAGAAAGGAGGGCTTGACATTTTTCTCCAAGAAAACTAATATTTTTGTGTTGGGAAAGACAAAGTGCTCCACTGATGAATGATCAATTGATCATGACATGGATGGAGAACTTTTCCTCCTTTCATCAAACTCTGATGCTACTCTTTCCATTTAAAATAAAAACAATAAACAGAAATAAAAACAGCTATGGGTCCTGCATCGCTGGCGCTGTTTCTGTTCATGGCCATCTGGCAAAGGGCCATATATGCCTTTGGGTCAAAGCCTGGGTTTTGATCTTATAACAACTCGAGATAAGCTAATCATGTGGAAATTATACGACGAAAGTTTCTTTAACCATACCCAACATGAATTATGGTGTCATGTCTCAAGAAAGGACAGTGCCCAAAAGCAAAATTATGGATATGATTCTCAGTACATTTTCGGTTTTGGTCCCTGCCCTACTACTTCTGTCATTTCCAACTTTCTTCTTACCCTGTTTGGTTGCATAGAAAACATATCTATCCTATTGCTGCATCCGAACACCATTACCCACAAAGGTAAAAAAGATAGTTTTCAAGCCCCAAATCCATGGCCATTGATGGTGCGCCGCCCCAAATTATCACATAGTCTCCCATAAACATTGTATTATCCCTTGATGGGTGCTTCCATTTCAACTTTTTTTCCCAGTATTTTCTTTTACAGCCGACCAAGATTATAGTCAAAGAAAATTAAAGGTGTGAAAACATCTCAAAGAAGAAAAGAAAATCAAATCAAATCACATTGATGTAGTTTTTTTGAAAACTTCTACATCCATTGGTATTCCCAATTCTATATTGTCCTGAAAGTTTGTTAAGAGAACTTTGACGGCCCTAAAAGCCAAGATAGGCCCCACCATTGGAAATTTTGAAAGGGACTTGCAACCAGAAGCATCCCTTGGTGTCATCATTTTTGTTCATGGTGGGTGGAAGGAATTTCCACCAAGTTTGGGGTTGGTAAGAGAATTTCTACATCCCAAAATTAGAGATTTCTTGTTTCCTTTGTTTGGCTTCTCCTGTGCAAATTGGAAGATTTCAATTTTTTTTTTATAATCGCGAATGTCCGAGCCAAATTGCACATAACTCGATTGATCCCATAGAATTTTAAAGTTATCGACTGAATAAACCTCAAATGGCTTTGAGGGGATTCTAATTAGTGACTATTGAGTTAAACTCCAAAGCCTTAGACTCGACTAAACTAACCATCCGATTAAAGTTTATGTGAAAACTTTGGAGATAACATGTCTAAAGTTTTAGGGTTTATAGAGCACTAGACAACATATCTCCAAAAGAGAAGGTAGCATCATTACACTCCAAATCCAAAACCTCCAAAGGACAAGAACAGCCCACCACTTCCATAGACACATCCAGAAGGAAATTAAAAAAAAAAAAAAAAAAAGAAGAAGAAACCCACAGCCTTACATGCTATTGAGTGTCGCATGCATTCTTCCCCACTCTCTGCACATTATCATGATGTTTATGTGCTATCATTTTCTTACTAGTTCACCACTCATAGTACTCTCACTCACATGACCATGGTGCCATGTTGCTTTAATTACTTTGAGATCCATCATTAGAATTTTTTTCATATCCTACAAAGATATATATATATATATATATATATATATATATATATATATATATATATATATATATATATATATATATGTTGGATATAGTTAATGAAATGGATGACATTCACCCGGGATAATTTCTTCGTTTCTTAATTCGATTTTCAGTTATAAATAAATAATTATTTGTATTTCAAATATAAAATAATTATTTGATTTCGCTATAAGAATTTAATGACACTCAATGAATGAGATTAATGACATTCACCGAATAATTTATTTTAATTTAAACGCTTGTAAAACCAAGCCGTCAGATTCCAAAATGTCAAGTCTCTCCTATATAGCAAGTCATCGAGGTGCCTCAAAATATATCGAGTCTCAGCCTTCCTTTCATCTTTGTCCGCGATAGAAAGAAACACATCATCGGGTCACGAGCTGCAGTTCGTCACAACCATTCGACACCCGCTTTATCCCGAGCATGCACGCCTCGAATCTCAAAAGACCTACGAGGCGCGAATTTGTCTTAATAAATCAGGAATTTCACAAAGACTCATTGCTTCCAACTTGTTATATTTCGCTTCTTTATTAATTTAATTTATTTTGATTTTCTTGAATAAATCCATTATTATTATTTTGCAAAGATTATATGTATGTTGCTTGGCATGTCCAAAACAACTCGGGTTTAAGCATTCTGTGTTTCTACAACACAGACACTGACCACAATATATATATATATATATATATATATATATATATATATATATATATATATATATATATATATGATGATTTCATGGTATTTCACAAGGATGTGCCTGTCATTAATTAACTCTCCTCATTCCATGATTCAAGCTTGCAACAAGGGTCTGCCATCTGTGACCTGCATGACCTTGGTTTTTTGTGCATATATGATGATCACAGTACAATCTCAATCAAATGTTATGCATCTCCAATTGCTTAACAGCCAGGTTTGGATATGTCAGCCCAAGCAGATTTTTTAAATATGAAAGAGAAGGGGAATATTCAGAAACACTTTTTTCTTGTTCCAAGAAGTGATGAACAGAGATTACTAGAGAAATAGAACCAAACAAACACTTGTTATTTTGAACAACCAAAGATTATGGTTCAGATCCCATGATAAGTTTTTGCATTTACAAATAATACCTGATGTTGTTCTGCAACATTTCATTCATCAGTTAAACATGCATGCACACTGCTAGTACTTCAATTAAAAGGGGGGAAAAGGAAAAATCTAAGAGCTTAGTCTCAGCAATCAGTAAGTGAGGCTAGTCATGGCTGAGGATGGCAACGGCAATGGCGCATGAGGGATGTTGGGGATGGCCATAGCTGGGCGTTCTCTTCACCTCGACGCTTGCCAGCACCCTAAGGGGGTCACATCTCCGATTACAGTCACTTTCTTTGTCGCCAAATCAATACTAAATGATGTCACACCTGTGTAAAATCAAACAATGTTTCTTTAGAGATTGAAGATGGCTCAAAAATAGTTATAGATTGCTACAATAAGAAGATTAATATCCCTAGTTTTATTTTGTTATTAATGGAGGATAGTTGGAAGCTTTCTCATGATCTAAATATTTATATTTTCCTTCATATCCATATAGAAGTAAATAGAACTATTGATTGTCTAGCTAAAAAAGGGTCTTTGTATTTTAGATTCAAATGTTTGGTGGTCAAATTTCCTAAAGATGTTACTTATATTAGTTTCAAGATTATTGTTCTCTTTTCTAATCGTGTTTTTACGATCTTAATTTAGTAGTCTTTTTCATAAATAAATAAATGCTTCCTTGCATTGGTTTAATACCTAAGAATCGGAGGACAAAACAACTCATGAACAGACTTGGTTTCTTTCTTCTAAAAAGATACAAACATATAATTATCATGTCCGAATGAAAAGTTTCCACAAGAAATTTTGGAATACTAACTCACCTTCCATTTTGGATATGTGTTTTCTCACCTTCCCTTCACACCCCTTGCAATGCAATGATACCCACAAAACCACCTCCTGCAAAACCAAATGAAAATATTAATTATAGCACGCAAGAATTTTCTTGCAAACAAAAATTATCAATAATAATAATCAGTTTGATATGAAGAAGAACAGAAAAGAACCTGGTCACGAGAACGAGTAGATGAAGATGATACCAAGGCAGGAGAATCATTTGATTTCAGGCGCGGAGACCTTGCAGTTTGTGTAGGATTCAATGGAGTTGCAGTTTGTGCAGGAACCAATGCTGAGACATGATCAGAATCCGGTAACAAGTTGAAGAAAGGTGTGTCACTTAGAAGATATCTGGAGGAACCTGGAGGGCTGGCTAGATCAATTTTGTCACTAGAGGAGCTCTTCCTGCTGAGATCAGTTTGCTTAGCAGAACTCTTTCTACTCTTTTGATGGTGAAGCTTAGGACTGATAGGTAACTGAGATGAACACGGGACAGGCGCCAGTGGCCGGCTTCTTCGCCTGTCACCATGATAAGGGTTATGGTGGTTGATAGGCCTGATGCCGCGGCGGACCATGGAACGCTGGTCCATGCTTGAACATATGGCTGTAGAAGCTGGGGAAGCACAGAAGAGATCCACTCCTTTCATGTTTGACAGAGTATGGAAATAACTTAGTTTAGCGAAGCTGCATTGGATATATAGACAAGTGAAGAGTTGGAGAATGATCTTTCCGACGAGGACAACTAATCTTCTTTTAAACTAGATGGATGAGAGAGAGAGAGAGAGGAAAAAGCAGCTGCAAGGTCCTACAAGATGATATGAATAATGAAACTTTGGAGGGATATGATTAATCCTACCCTTCAAAGTTATGTTGGACTTTAATTTGTTTATGTTTTGGGTGAACAAGTTGTGTTCATTTTCTTGGGGTGTTATGATTACTACCACTACTAATAGCATATGGGAAACTTTCAGGCCTATAACCAATCATAATTATTAACACATCATTGTTTGATCAATTAAATAACGTTAACACACACTTAAGGGCAGGCAGATGGACACTTTGGAGTATGTGAAGCACCGTGTATTTTTTAAGGTGACAAAGATTCAAGTTCTGTAGTTTCTCTGGTACCAGAAATTCATCTAATGTGAAGGAAGAAACAGAGTAAATTCAGAGCATGAAGGAAATACAGTTTCCAAGAACTAAAACTTGAATTACCCCAATTGGCCTATACTTGGATACATACTAGCACTTTTCAGTTAAAAATTGTCCGTATTTTATCTGTAAGTTTCTTCTAATTGGACAAGGCCAAGCATCTCTGCCTTTCAAGCACTTTACTTTCCTCTGCATTCAAACTTAAAAGATGTGTTTTGCAGAGCAACTGCCGATAGTTTATTAACTTTTCCTTCAATAATTCATGATAAAATAATGATAATTCACATAAAAAAAAAATGTACAAAAGCTTTAACAATGTCTACTTTATTGGGTATTGAATTGAATTCTAGTATAACATGTAGAGTATTTCAAACAAGCTGTTGAAAAATTGAGAACTGTACCCAAACTCCTGGATTAGAATCAAACTAGACAAAGCAACAGTCAAAAAGTCTGCAATTGTTTACATGCTAAATTCGATCAGTTAAATGACAACAAATTCTGAAGATATTCGGACCTTAAAAAAATCAATCTTAAACAAAATAAAGATTAAGATGAGACAAACATGATATTAAACTAAAGCCAGTAACAGAGAGAAGTAAAACACATGGTTCTGTCTTATTTATCGGCTTTAACTTTCCTATCTATTAAGAATCAAGTTGGTTCACTTCACAGCTGGCCCTCACATCTCATTAGATGTTGAGTTTTGGTAATTTCAATTTCCTGGTTTTCATGATAACATGGTCCCTGGGAATTCTGGAAAAGGATTCCTGCAAAACTTAATAATCATAAGCACATGAAGGATTTTAGTTTATTCTTGGAACAAACTGATGTTGAGAGTTGAAACCAAAAGCACACTCATTTGTGAATTATTAGTGCATTGACATTAGTCACTTTTCTCTTCAGTATAGCTTGAACAACTGAACAAGTATCCCCATAACTGGTTGATTTTAAATGGAAAGTTTCTTATTCCATAAGTGATAGGCTCCACAGCTGCCTTGATGATTCAGTACCAGATAGTTTTCGGTCCTCAGATACATTTCAAGTAAACCTGTCAAGGGAAAAGATGGCCCCAAATTCAATCCTTCTTACTTTAATTTACCCTTCTACTCAAACCAATCATAATTACCTTATTTTGCTTTAATTCTGTCTTTGTTTACATTTTAGGGCTTCACACCATTAGGGGTGGAGCCTCTCTCAAATTTTCTTTTTTGATCTCTCTTTCAACTATCCTTTTCTCCTTTTATCCATTCCCTAAAACAATTCATAGTCTTGTGCGGGTCTCCTTCAAATCACTTGTTTTATAATCACGCGATTAAAGATGTGGGTCTTCCATTAGCAGGAGGATTAAGGGTATCTTATTTATTATTAATTTACATCTTTCTGGGTTCCTTTTTTCTTTCTTTCTAATTTTAAACTAATCTCATCAGCTACACATTTCAATGTTCCTGTTTGCAAGACATATATGGTTTGCATCTGATCACATTACCATGGTTTTCTTTCCTATGTTCTGTTCTTCTTTTCTTCTTTCCTAACTACAAACACAGATAGCTCATGGAAACCGCATAATTTCTAAATAAATTACCATGTGCTATGAACATAACTTTTTTTGGGCAGAGGTTGAAACTGACAGTAATGTGGAGGCCAGATGGGATTGGGTAACCAAGCATATGATCTGAAAAGTAAGAGAACATATGTTTTAGCTTAATCAAGTTTCATCCCTTTTCGAAGTGATCAGCAATGTTCTTGAATCTCAGTCATAGAGAATGACATAAGGGCAATTCCATATATTTTTCATAGGATTCCCTCAAAACCCAGATGTTATCTAGGTTGTATGTATCAGTCTCACATCAATGTTAGGAAAAAGCATGTAAGCGTGCCGTTCTATGTTTTGCTACCTGTATTGTGGGGATCATTCGGCAGTGGAGCTGGTGGTATGGTATGCTTTTTTTTCTTTTTTCTTTTTTTTGACAAGATAGTGCAATTATAAACCTATGATAACAGAGGAAGCGGGGAGATAAGGCCACAGAAAAAAGGTTATTTTTTACAAGGTGGGGTTGGGGGACGTTCGCTTTGTATTGCCCACAGCCATGGCTTGTCTCCCAGAGATGTCCCCATGTAGACGTCATGGATTGGAATTTGGAGTAAACAAATTCGGTGGACCGACAAGGACAAGGATGACTGGAGACTTGAAGGAGGGTTTTGGGTTGTGTTCGTAAGAAATTAACTGAGAGGATGTTTGTTGATTGTGATGGATATGTATGTTGATCACTTGATCATAGAGATTAAATAGTGGTTAAGAGAGCCCAACTGCTATACAAGTGTGTAGAACATTATGTGGCAATGGGGTGGGGCGGTTCCATCGCAATCAATCTCATTCCTTTTAGTTAAATCGTTTCTTATTTCCGTTCCGTTTACTTAAACCTGTTATCCGATCAAAAATCTAATAATATTAATCTCAAACTCGTTAAAAACTCGATAACACTAATATGTTATGTATCCTTCTAGAAACATGATGAAAACTCGAAAAAATCAACCCTGACAAGGACTTTTGTGGGAAATAAGAGGAGGAAGGTTGGACTAGTTACTTTTTTAAGCCTTATTTGGACTTTTTGGAAATAGAAAATGATAAAGGCTTTCACGAGGGCAATCGTTTTAAGGACTTGAGCAAACTTTCCTTAGTAATTTAAGGAATTGGAGTAATGTGCTTGTGAATTGGATTGAGACGTGATTATGTTTATTTTTGTATATTCCTTATATATTTTCAGGCTGTTTTTTTGGTATCTCTTTCTTAATATATACCGGCTTTCTTCTTTATTTAAAAAAAAAAAAAAAAGATGAAGTCAAGGAGTAACGACACATCAAAAGTGTAAATAACATGCACAAGACACCAATATAAAATAAAAAGAAGGGAGAGAGGTACACAAAAAAAACACCATTGCCTCACTCCCAACCCGATTAATCAATAGAATCAAATACAAACAATGAACTAAAATATAAATGTGTCCCGACCTATTCCATAAACATATGTATCATAAAAAACCGAAAAAAAATCTCTTGATCTGTCAAATCATAATCTTTAAGAACTCCTCAATTTCTCTCATTTCACGGGACCCCAGGGGCTTCATTCATGTCTTCTTCCTTTTCTTCATTGCAAAGGCACCGTACCGGTCAAGGAGGGCATTCTTGACCCAAAAGGGCCATCACCCATTAAGACATTTACATTTGAAAGGAGTGCTGTTCCCCATGTTGATGTAATCAAGTATGGTGTGAAAACTTTTTTTCTTGGTGAAAAGAAAAATTACATATAAGGAATTCTAATATCTTTCAAAGCAAATTTTCTAATATCTTTAAGAAAATTTGAAAATCAAATATTACAAATACATTTCTTAATTAAATAATTTGTTGTTAGATGATCTTTCTTTATAATATGACAATAATTGTAAATATTTAGATTATGATCAAGCCTCCAATTATCATCCATACATAATTAAACTAAGTAAACTACTTTGTATATAGATAATTACTTTAGAATCTATTTCAATCTCTAGATTTGAAAAACCATTATTTCTAACTGCTAGAACTTATCTCTCAAAGCCACATATTCTACGATAATTATGAAAGTATTACCTAAATATCTACTTTCCGTCATCTTAATAATACCATTGTGCCCCCCTCGTAACTCAAGTTGGGGGCTAAACACTAAGGCTCCATTTGAAACTCCAAAATGGTAGGGAAAGAAAATAAGAGAAAAAGATTGAAGGAAAAAGGTTTAAACCTAATACCTGAATTATATATTTATTCAAATTATTTATTTTTGCTTATATTATGAAGCAAAGGCATAATATCCATATTAAACTCAAAATCTATAAGTTTAAGCTTTTAGGAAAGTTGTCATTTAACATGACATCATAACTTGGTCTAACACCACATCTCTACAATTTATTTCTCGTTTGTTTATACTCTCTACTGACGACTCTATTTGGTGCTATTTTGAATTCACGCAGAGATGAAACCTAAGAAAATATGTAAAAATTTAAAGAATTTTTATTATATTTGATTTGATTTTTATATTTTTACGAAACCAAACATGAAAATTATTTTGAATATTTTTCTTTTTCTTATACTTTTCTTATCCCAAATTGAATCAAGTTGTGCTTGTCTACGTAAATTACTAAAGAAATAAAATTATGAAAATTATTTTCTTATGTTTGGATATCTAATTTAAAAACGCAAAGAAAATCAAATATGTATAAAATTATTTAGGAACTTAAGTATTTTAATATTATTTAATCTTTATAATGAAAATAAATAAAATTAGTTTAAAATATTAAATAAAAATAATACATTAGATTTACTTTTATTTCTTCTTTTTTCCTTCCTTCTACATTTTTCCTCAATTTTTTTGAGAACCAAAAGGTAGCCTAAATTAATATGAGATGAGTCAAAAGTAAAGCATAAATCACTTGCATGATTAAATGATAATTAACTTTCATTTTGAATTTAAGTATCTGAGTTCAAATATTTATGCAAACAATATTTATCCAAAAATTTTATGTGAGGGGGCGAAAAATTTTTTTGTTCCAAAATTTAAAGGGGCATTTGTCCCCTTGGGGCTTATGTAAATCCTCGGATGGTGTCTCTATTAACCTATCATGAATCTTCCATTACTTAAAAGAATCTATTAAATCTAATTTTCAAATCTTACAGGGACATTTCGTCCTTTCTTATTAATATGAATCACTTAAAAACTCATTAAAATTATGAAAATTAAGGTAGTTTTCTCAATAACAAGAAATGGGTTAGGTTCTTATTAAGATAAGAATCACTTAAAAAATCATTAAAATTATGAAAAGCTAAAATAGCTTTCTCAATAAAAAAAAAAAGGAGTTAGATTTTATTTTCCTAAACACAACAGGATTTTTCTATGAGTCCAAATATTACAAAGCATACTCACAATTCTTTCCATAGGTTGCTTGAAATTTTAAATTTGGTTTTATAATTTGTATAATCGCAATTCAAAGCAAGAAATAAAATTATCAGAGATCATATGGCCATTAATGCAATTTGTACAATTTTATAATTTTATAAAACTATCCAAAATAAAAATAAATATTTTTGGAAACAACTTATCCAAACAAAATTTTATTTTTATTTAAAACTAAATAAATAAAGAATGATTTATTTACAATTTATAAAACAACTTATCCAAACAAAATTTTATTTTTATTTGAAAAAAAAACTTGTCCAATAAGACTTTTTTGTTTTTTTTGAATAAAACCTTTGTATTAAGGATCAACAAGAAAAACAATCAATTACAAGGGCTTCCACGATGTAAAGAGGAGCCTCAAGCCAGTAGGAAAGGCTAGCATTATAACGAGCAACTCTAGCCATAATGTGAGCTACTCTGTTGGGTTGCATTTTGATAAAACGAAGGGATAAGTTGGCATTAAAAAAAAAGAGCCTTATAATCATTAACAAGACACCTAAATTCATATTGATCAATTTTGTGGGAGTGAAAGGCATCCACTACTATTTTGTAGTCTATCTCGAACACCATATGACTTAGGTGACGTTTGTTTTTTGACTTAATCTTTGAAGTAAATAGGCACCCGCGTTAAAAATTTGTTTGTTTTAAAATTTTCGCTGGTACTTTATTGTTGAAATTTTTTTAAAAAGTTATTTTCCACAAAAATAAGAAAAACTCAATCATTGCCCAACAAGAAGAAGAGCTAGCAATATACACTACTACGGATGACGACGGAAGGGTTTTGGGCAGGCGGTCTCATTAGATCCGGCTACGTTTATTTTTCAATTCCCAAACTTGTCTCATTTAAAAATTAAATAGGATAAAGGGTGGAATAGGAAAAATTCTGGCTAGAATTAAGATTTCATTTTTATTTTAATTTTTATATTTTTTTATTTTTATTATATTAAAATTAATATTTTTCATAAAAATAAAAATATTATGAATTTTTATAAATTATTTATTAAAAACATTATAATAATAATTATTATTTATATTAAAGTATAAAAATAAAATAATAAAAAATTATTTTTAAAATATAATCGGGACGGGGCTTATTGTTATTATTTTGATCGTAGTTCATGTTAGCCATTTAGATTAAGTTTACGCCTCGAAACAATTTATTTCTTTGATTCACTTTATTTTAAATGAATTTAAGCTAAGATGAGTTCTGACTTCGAGATTTTCGTAAAAATCTAGTCATTGGAGATATTATGACTTATCGCGTAAATCGGAAAAATTTAGAAACTTTATACGTAATTTAAGAAACTACGGGTGCTAGATTTTGCGAGGCAATTTAAGCTAGGCGATCCGTTTAGTCATCAGAATCTAGAGAATTTTAAGAGAACTACCACGAACCATTATGACAATTTATTATTTTATTAACGTTTTGTCGTTTTTGAAAATTTCTAATTTTCGAGTTTTCTGATAACAATACACGATCTCATCGGTTGAAAATAAACCAAAACCCATTAAAAACGAATTAAAATTAAATTAAACCTGTGCCATTAAGAAGCGGTAGGTGGGGCAAAAATAATCAGTCTCATTACCATCCCTACTTACTACCTAATATTAAAAAACAAACAACTTAATATTTAATGCTATTAAGTACTATTCAGTATTAAGCTCAAAAAAAGTTCTATTCAGCATTAAGTAAAAAAAACAAACACCACCTTAATCTAATTATATGATCCATTTAACAGCTTCACGAAGGGCCATGGCTTCCATTATTGCGGGAGAAAAACGATATGGGATAGTTCTAGATGAAGCTTGTATTAACTTTCCATGATCATCATGTATAAGGTACCTGAAACCTATCTTGAGTGATTAGGCAAAAACTGCTCCATCAATGTTGCATTTGAGGCAGCCATGGTCGGGTCTAACCCATCGGGAAGGAGCTAACAACTGAGTATGATTGATAGTTGTTGGATTTTTGCTATACAAGCAAGTCCAAGTTGTTTAAAACACTAAATGGGTTTACTGCTGTGGGGCAGGCGCAAGATTAATGAGCCCGTCTAGCTATTAAGTATTCTAGGGTTTGTACTCTATAAATAGAGTAAGATAATACAACCCTAGATCTCTATCTAGATCTGAATTTGAATCAAGAGGAGAATAGCCAGAGAAAAATCAATCATTTCTTAGTGATTCAAGCACCCACACGCTGCTCCATCACCTCGAGGATAGTTTGGAAGATTCATGCTCTTATGCAAGATACTTCTCGCAAATTCACAAAGGCATTTATCATATTTCCACATTAAAATTAAGTATGCTCCACTAACTCAAAGATTTTTAGCCAATTAAAAGAATACTCAATATCTTTAAATTGTTATGAAGATATTTACCCTTGATGGAATGGGTAAATTATAATAAATATAATTTATTATTTTGGAATAAGAACAGTTATTCATAATAAATATAATTTATTATTATGGAATAAGAACAGTTATTCGAATAGTGTATTCTTGGCCCTCTTCTCCTATCAATAATATATATATATAAACCCCTTCATATGCGACATTAGGCACTCTTCCATCAATTACGTAAACACCCTCGTAGATCAAAGTTTGATAAGTGAGAAGAAGAGATCAAGATTTAAGATCTATAAACCGGCGGAAATCTCTCATGGTCGTGTTCTTCAAACGGTATGTAATCTATATTTATTACATATATTATTTTATTATCGAGATGAGTTTGAATTAATGATCCGAATATTGTGTGTTAATTCTCAGATAAATCTCACCAAATGGTATTAGAGCTAGATTGAATTTAAATATTCGTAATCATTGTTTTATAAAGATTAAATTTTGAGATTTATCTTCGACACTGCCTCTACTAAAAAAATAAAGAAACGCCAACGCCAGAAGGAAGATTTTTTTTTCCTGCAATGCCGACCGGATCAATGTTGGTGAGGGGCTACCATGCCACCCTCTGGGTCGCTTTCGTGCGCCATTGCCGGTCATTTAAGCGCTCGCACACCGGGATTAGAAGCTTCAATAAAGGAGAGAAATATAGAATCACAACACTGTTACCCGATTGTCATTATCACTTATTCAATATGAAACTGAAATTTCTTTAAGATGTCCATGTATCCTGTGATTTGAACCTTTGTGAAATTATTATTATATCTGATGAATGCCGATTTCTTTGATTTTATTATGATTGATTATTGAATAAGATGATTATTAAAGATACTATTTCCTTGATTTTTAACTCAAATAAAAGAATTAATTTCATCTTTGAAAATTTATCCAAATGACAATTTATAACAAGCAAGCCAACTAATTTAGATAGTTGCCAAAGTAACCTAAATTAGTGAGCGCCTTGTATTACTGAATTGCATAAAGGAATAAAGGAGACTTATAAAATTCTTAATAATTTTCTCTTTATAATTAGGAGAATGAGACTAACCCAAAGAGAGTCAATTTCGCTTAAGTAATTATTAATTAATGGTTTATTTGTGTTGCTTAGAAAGGTAAAATGGATACCCAAAGGTAAATATTGCTATAAATGACAATACAAAATAGTAAAGTATTTTAAGCTCCCTCCAAGTGAACACTGGATATGTTAAGATTTACCCAAAGGAGAATTTTAATGATATCAATAGTTCATTGCTATTTATTTTATACTTGAGGCCTTATTGTGATCATTGTTCTATTTTGTAAAGTTCCCACTTCTGCTACACTCCTTTGCATCTGTAATGACCGTTTGATGGGTCGAACTTTTCCTCGAATGGTATGAAAGAGTCCACTCTCATTGAGCCGACACCCGACCGCTTTAATAACGGATAAACCTCCTCAAGCTACGGATGACAGTACTCCGGAGCAAGTGGAACAATCAAAAGCCTGGGTAAGATCCAACGCACTACCGATGTTTGCGAGAATGACTCAGCTTCTGCCACACACAAGACCTCTCCTCAAAAACCGAGTTTGCCTCTCGAATTTCGAATTCATTGAGGAGCGCTTCAACGGCAACATAAGTCCCTCAGAGAGATTATATCGAATTGACTACTATAAAATATGATACGTGAAAGGCATTCAAGAACATGTCAAAGCATATTGGATTTGGGTTCTAAAGTTCACGTGTTCTTGGGTCCATTTCATATTGGGAGGTGATTTAATGTGATAGTCATTTCCCCGAACCTGATCTTCATGTGGATATAAGAACTGGACCCCTAATAATTTTCCTTTAAAAATGGCAATCACTGAGCATCAATGGTCTCGGCAATGGGAAACAAGTCTCCGTGACCCACATTCCAACAGCTAATAAATGATAACTAATGAATATCATTGTATCTAACAATAAGCATACAATGAACCCTAAAAGCTTACCAAGTATTGACCATTTCAAGTGAATCGAAGGGATCAAACCTAAACTTTGAGAAAATAAAAACATCCTTGAATCGCCTTTCAATAACCCATAGATGATAACTAACGGATGTCAATGGATCTAGCACAAGTATCCAATGAACCCGCCAAGTTTATCAAATACCGATCATTCAAAGCAACCCGGCGATTAAAGCCGACGTTTGAATGAAACCATAAATGGTAGAAAATACTGCTTGAACCACATGGAAACCTCAGCCATTTTATATCCCCGCCTAAGAGCTCTTGTCTCCAAGGAAGAAGAGGTTATAGCCGCTCATCCTCCGAATTGTCATCCTTGGAGGGTGTTTAGCTGCCCAGAAAGTGAGAGAAAATGAGAGAAAATGAGAGAAATTGGAGAGCAGCGGGAAAACTCCCGTCCATAATTTTACTACTACCCAAAAAGTCCCCTTTACAAATCAGACATCGTGGCTTATAATGCCCATGATATGAAAAAATTACCAAACATCTAAACCCTAACTATTACATCAAGGGTATTTTTAGGAAAAATTGCAAAAGAGGGTCAAACTGAGTCAAAATGTCAGCCGGGACAAAACTGAGAGCAAATTCAGATCGGGTGCAAAATTTCACACTGGAAGTAAAATTTCGCATATGGTGTGAAATTCTTGCTGTTGGTGCTAAAATTTTGCACCCCACCCTACTTCTTTCTCTCGTCTTTCTTCCGCCTCCATCTTCCTTCGATTTCATCTCGCAATGCTGTTCCACTCAATTTACGTGCTTGGATCGACCTCAAAATTTTGGCATAAATAGTTTGTAAAACTACAAAATTAGTCACAAATGCAATCGTAGAATAAACGTAGACCTTAATGTGCAAATCGGGTTAATTCGGTTGATTAGTACACAAAAAGCGTTCAAAACCTACAATAAATAGGGCTCAAAATAGCACATTTTGAGCACTAATCACAACATATTTTAAACATGATTGAAAAGGCTGCAAAGCTTAAGGCACTAGGCATGGGTATGGATGAGTCCTTCTTGGTACAGTTTGTCCTTAACTCACTTCCATCACAGTTTGCTCTATTCAAAATCCACTATAATACTAACAAAGGATCGTTGAACTTGAATGAGCTCTCAACAAGAATGTATACAAGAGGAAGTGAGATTAAGACAAGAAGGACATTATCTTGCTCTTGTTGTAACTCATGGAGTCATGAAGAAGAAAGGAAAATTCAAAAAAAGGAAAGAACTTTCCACCTAAGAAAAGTGGACATGGGGAAGGTAGCCAGAGTCATGATGGAAAATTCACGGTAAGTTGCTACTTTTGTGGCAAGAAAGGGCATGTGAAGAAGACCGACTGCTTAAAGGCTTGGTTCAAAAGAGAGGTATAACCTTTCTTTTGTATGTTATGAATCCAATCTTAAGAAGTCCCTTCAAATACTTGTTGGATTGATTCTGAGCCACAACTCATGGAATAATTTAATGCGTGTGGATTCATAAACTAAGAAACCAAAGGAAAGTGAAAAGTTCCTCTATATGGGAAACCGCCTCAAGGTTGAGGATAGAAGCAAGGGTACCTATCGCTACTATTAGGAGACTCCGCCATCGGATGGATCTTTTTAAATACTTGTTATGTACCTTCTATCTCTAGAATTCTAGTTTTTGTCCAAATTAGATGCTACCGGATATTCTTGCTTATTCAGCCGACAATTGCTTTGATGTTAAGTTCTTATAGTTGGTCTGCATTTTATGTGATGGTTTATAATAAAATTTCCTCAATCATGAATTCGCATGCTTTCGATAACCCCGCATTCAAATGTCGTTCAAAACGTGGCTTAATTAATGAAAATTCTTCAATCTTACGGGCAATGTAAGACTAGGGCACATCTCTAGGGAAAAGAATTGAGAAATTAGTGAAGGAAGGAATTTTACAAAATCTGACTTCACCGATTTTCTTGTATGTGTGATTGCATAAAAGGGAAAGCAACTAAACATAAAGAAAGCCAAGTGCCACAAGAAGTAATGAGCTCAAATAATCTATACAGATATTTGTGGACCACTCTTCGCTCCATGTTTTACAGAGATAAACATTTTATCACCTTTATAGATGATCTATCTCGTTATGGTTATGTTTATCTAATGCATGAAAAGTCTCGGTGCCACGACATCTTCGAGATGTTCATAATGTAGGTCGAGAGACAATTAGATAAAAAGATTAAAAATTGTGAGATCGTGATCGAGGCGGAATATTATAAGGTATATGATGAATGGGGACAAACTCGGTCCTTTGCCAAATTCCTTGAAAAGCATGGCATTCGTGCTCAGTACACACTGCCTGGTACGCCACAACAGAATGGTGTTGCTGAAAGGCGAATCGGCCATTAATGGAAATGGTTAAGAGTATGACGAAGTTACTCAGACCTATTTCATCAAGTGTGGTGAAGCCTTAAAAACCGCACGTATATCTTGAACAGAGTTCCTAGTAAGGCAATTCCAAAACTCCTTTCTTCGAAGTTATGGACTCCGGTAGGAAACCTAGCTTCGAGACATATACATATATGGGGTTGTTCCAATGGAGGCAAGAATCTATAACCCATGAGAAAAGCTTGATTCAAGAACGATATCTAGATATTTCATCGCTATTCTGGATAAATCGAAAGGGTACGCATTTATTGTCCTAAATCCACAAGGTGAGAATAATTGAAACCACGCGATTCTTAAAGAATGGTGAAATTAGTGGGAGTAATGAACCAAGAAAGGTAGATGTTGAAAGATAAGAGTGGATATCCCATCACTCTTTTAATTCAAGAGGGCCTATTGTCCTCAACCTCGTTTAACAAGTTGAGGAAAATGAGCAACATAATAGAGAGATGGTTCATTACCACCTAAAATATTGCCATTGAAAATGTCAGAGCCACTATTAACCCACCTTGAGGAGATCCTCAAAGTGAAAGGAGACTCTGCCATTACAGATATGATTATGTGGTGTATTTACAAGAATTTGATTTTGATATCGGGATAAGGAAGAACTGCTTCGCTACAAGCCATGGAAAGTGATGATTCTAGTAAATGGATGGAAGCTATGAATGAAGAGTTGAAATCTACGGCCTATAAAGGTGTCTGGGATCTCATCGAATTGCCTAATAGTTGTAAACCCGTCGACTGTAAATGGGTCTTTAAGACAAAGTGCGACGCTAAAGGCAATACCGAACGATTTAAGGCCGACTTGTAATAAAGGTTTCACTTCAAAAGGAAGGTATCGACATAAAGATACCTTCTTCCAGCCTCCAAGAAAGATTCGCTTTAATCATCATGGCACTTGTAGCTCATTTCGCATTTAGAGTTACATCAAATGATGTGAAAACCCATTCTTAAATGGGAATTTGGATGAAAATATCTACATGGAACAAATCACCCAAGGGTTCGCAAAGAAAGGAAATGAACACCTAGTTTGCAAATTAAAGAAATCCATTTACTTGCCTTAAACAGTTTTTCCAAACAATTATATTAAGTTTAATCATACTCATTACATCTTTCTGATTTAAGAACATTGTAGACGTTGTATATATCTGAAAGCTAAGTGGGAGCAAGTTTATATTTCTCGAGCATCAGAGGTGAATGATATTTTTCTTGTTAAGAAATGATCTTGGTTTATTAGGTGAAACCAAGGAATATCTCTCTAAAAACTTTCATATGGTTGATATGGGTGAGGCAAACTATGTTATTGGCATCGAGATCTTTAGGGATCGATCTCGAGGAGTGCTAGGTTTATCTCAAAAAGGATATATTGATTAGGTTCTAGAGAGATTTAATATGCAATCTTGTTAATCTGGTATTGCACCTATATTGAAAGGTGACAAATTAAGTAAAATGCAGTGCCCAAGGAATAACATGGAAAGGGAGCAATGAAGGTGTTCCTTATGCATCACTGGGAAGTTTGATGCCACTCAAACATGTAAGACGGATATCACTTTGTCGTAGGCATGTTAGGAAGATACCAAAGTGATCCAGGATTCGACCACTGGAAAAGCTGCAAAGAAGGTGATTTAGGTACTTACAAGGGGACAAAGAATTATATGCTCACATATAAAAGATCTCGAACAATTAGAGGTTGTCACACTCGATTCGATTATGGTGGTCGCTCTCAGAATATCTCTAAACATACCCTGTGCGCTGACATGTTAGGGTGTAATAAAGCTAAATTGAATTTTTGAAAAATAAAACGAGAGACCTGAATTTAGTACTAAAATCAAGGGTAAAGTGGTAATTCACCACTTGAGGACCCAAATGTCATAATATAAGAAGAGTATATATCCAAGAGGAATTAAGAGAAATTAATGTAAATAGAAGAAGAAAAGGATTTAGAATGCAAATAATAGAAACTTAAAAGAAAGAATAATACACCATTACCAAAATGGTTCAGTGGTGCCTTAAAATTCTCTAGATCTCTGACGACGAATCCGGGATCAATAGCCGTTAAATTGCCTCGAGAAATTTAGTGACCTAGAAAGTTTCACAATTTCGAGACAGCTTGAATATTTGATGATTTTCTATAATAAGTCGCTAACGACTTCGTGGACGGTGATTTTTAATAAAATCTCGTTCGTGAATTAATCGAGCCAAGTTCATTGAAAATAAAGTGAACTCGAAAAGAAATAAAAAATTTTCGGTAAAACGACCAATGAAATAATATGAGCTATGGATCCAAATAAGAATAATAATACACAAATAAAATAAAAAAGATTAAAAAAAATGAAAATAACAAAAAGAAAAAGGGAAGGCTCGGGTAGAGAGAGAGTGTTTTTTATTTTATTTTTCCTTCTTTCGCTTCTCTCTTCGATATACGGAGTTTTGACCGTCGGAATTCGTCGAGCCAAGAACGAAAATTCATCTACTCGACGATGGCTACACGTGAGTACCAAAAACACAGGATTTCGCAGAGAAGTTTCGCAGCAAGCTCGAAAATCCTAAGTTTCGGTATTTTCTCAAATCTACGGCGTTCTGACGGTCAGAATTGGTCGGACCAAGAGACAAAGTTGATTCACGCATCACGAGCTACGCGTGGGTACCAAAATCTTGGAGTTTCATCAAACTCCACGAGGTAAGGAATTTTCCCTACTTGGAATAAAAAGTCATGTAATGACATAAATTGTTTCGAGGCCGGAATAGGCCGTGTGATTTAGTCCCAAGATTTTGGGACTGAATATTGGAAATTTTCGGGACTGGATTTCGAGCGGCTCCGATCAGACAAGGATATAAATTGGGGATAAAGAATAAGAATATATATGAATATAAGATATGATATGAATAGATGAATAATATGAATATATGAATATATGAAATGAATATATGATAGAACTACATAAGATTAGGGAAGTATACGTATTAGACAACACATGCTAGGAAATGCACAAATGATAGGAAATTAGTTACATGTATGGTGTAAAGAATTATGAATACAAGAAATTGGAAGTTAAAAGATATATGAAAATGCAAAAGATACAAATATATGGTTGTAAATATCGTGCATGATTACCAATAACAATACAATTATTCCTGAATATGAGATATGTACTGAACATAAAATACACATGGATTGTCTGCTTAGAACCTAATAGAGGGATAGATAGGCATGCCTATAGGAATATAGTTACTGCAGCATACAGTTTACAGATATCGAGGCCCCGTTTGGGTCGATGACATAGATCCCGTTTGGATCATTATAGCGGCCTCGTTTGGGTCATACAGATAGAGATCATTGTCTCATACAATGATAATACCTTCAAGACATACGATGTAGATCACCGGTCTCTCGCACAAATGACAAGAGACCTTCGGCACATACGCTATTTCAGATCCGCTTCTAAGGTATTTGCAGACATGAAACCTAAAAGAAAATGACAAGTATATGCAAATGAAATGTATAGAATATATGACATGATATGAGAAGCATAACACTGCTATGCGATGATAGTATACAGTTACAAGAACAAGAAGTAAAGTACAAGATGACAGTATATGAAATATGACAGTATATGAAAAGTACATAGTACATGAAAGTATATGAAAAGGACAAAGAATTGTATATGACAGTATATGGAAAGTACAAAGTACAGTACATGAAAAGTATATGACCATATGCTGCTATTAAGAAATAGCAGCTAATGACAAATGTATACGATAGATAATATGAAAGTACAGTATATGGAAAGCACAATATATGAAAATCATAGGAAAATATAGTATATGAAAAGTACAAGATAGGGAATGAAAAACATTATGAGATTCCCTCTCAAATCTATCGTGAATGTCAATTCTATAGTCAGAGTGAAAACACAAATATAAAGTATATGACAATATAAGATCATATAAGAAAATATATGATAAAACAATATGTAAGAAATGAATAGCATAACATGTAGCCACTACATGAAAGGAGACATGATATAGGTACAAAGATAAGAAATGATATATGTAATAAGACATAGAATGTAATAAGTCATAGAACTAAAAAAATGAAAAAGACTAGAAACAAGTGAAAGACGATGAAAGCATACAAAAGCATCAGATATGAAAAGTATAAGAATGTAAATAAAGTATAGGACAAGATAAGATAGGCTATATGAAAGTATTTGAGATATGAAAGTATATGATACATGCACAGTATACGAACATGAAAGGAAATGAACTTGAAAGTATAGGAAATTTGCAAAGAATATGATACAAGAAATAATATGAAATATGATCAAGTATAATGATATAAGCAAATGACAAGAAATAGCAAAGTATATGTGATAGATATGAATGCATGATATATGCACATGTTTTGAACCACATGAAAGGCATTGGGATAAGATGATGAGTAATAGGGAAGCCATAAGTATAAGGATCCGTATGGGTATAAGAATGTATTCGACAAGCTTACACATCAATGTTATCGGGTCGGCCCATGTATATGTTTTCCACTAAACGTAAAAGTTTAGCACGAAGCCTTAATCCGTAGGTACAGGCGTAAGACAAGGATAGAGGATGGATATCCCACATCAAGAAGATTAGTAATTATCTCGCAGGATAGTGTTTCATCGCACTGCCTTCCGCACTCTGACATTTTATATGTATAGTTTGTAATAGTGAAATTGCAATAGTACAAGTAAAGGGACTCTAGTATATGTGTATAGAATATAATGTATGTCACTATGGTATGTAAAAGAATTTTTGTTATTGGCGTAAAATTGTGCATATGAATGAGAAAAACAGGACAGTGTCGGGCCTGAAAGAAAAGGTTAAGAGTCCTGGGGCCATGAAGTGTGACACTTCTGACACCCACTGGGGTGCCAAGTTGTATACTGGTAGCCTCGTATAGCTTAAAAGTCAACTTTAGGATTTGTCTTTTATGCTAGCAAATGGGGCAATTCAGAAGAGTAAAAACAATCAATTACGCTTCATCCACGATGGAGGTTTAGTTTGTTGCTTGTTTTGAAGCTTCAAGTCATGCTTTATGGTTGCGAATTTTGTCTCGTGGCTTGGTGTTGGGTTTACTCTATTGCTAAACCTTGAGAATATATCGTGATAAATAATCAGCAGCCTATTTTCTTCTCTAAGAATGGCAAATTTTCTAGTTGATCGAACACATGAATTTAAAGTATTTAGTCAAGTAAAGAAAGAGTCCTTAAAACAACAAGTGTCAATTGAAAATATTAGGACCATTACTTATGGTCATTGATCCATTAACTAAAGGATTACCTCCAAAGGCATATTTAGAACATGTTATGAGGATGAGCCTTTTGAGTAATCCATAATATGTATGATAATGAATGGTGGTTATGTAATTGACAATTTACGCATTAAAATTGTTTATGTTTATTCTGTTTTCACTATGGGTGCACGTTTTATTGTTTGATAAACAAGAATTGTCCTGACAAGACAAATTACAGGGGCTATTTGGCATTATGGACTAGGTTAGTAAGGGTTATTGATGTGTGGTGTATGGAAGGAAACATGACATTATGGTCATGTGACCGCCATGACTGCGATTCAAGGATCTAAACCGATTCAATATTATGGTATGATTTCGACGTATTGGCTAGCTTATTGAAATCGTGATCACGTATAGTTTTCATAATTCCATTTAGTGGGCCAAGTGGGAGAATGTTATTTCCACATTAAAATTAAGTGGGTGGCCCACTAACCTAGTATTTAGCCACTAAAAGAATATCCAATATCTTTAAATCATATGAAAATATTTACTCCTGATGGAGTGGGTAAATTATAATAAATATAATTTATTATTTTGAATAAGAACAATTATTCATAATAAATATAGTTTATTATTTTGGAATAAGAACAGTTATTCATAATAAATATAATTTATTATTATGGAATAAGAACAGTTATTCAAATAACACGTTTAGAATCCGGGCTAACATGTATTCGCCCTCTTCTCCCATCAATATATGTATAAACCCTTCATGTGCGGTTAGGGCACTCTTCCATCAATTGCTTAAAACAATTCTATGCATCAAAGTTTGATAAGAGGAAGAAGAGATTAAGGATTTAAGATTTATAAACCGAAGGATTTAAGATTTATAAATCGCGGAAATCTCTGGCTGTTCTTTCAAACTATGTAATCTATATTTATTATTATTACATATTATTTTATTATCGAGATTTAGCTCAATTCAATGATCCGAATATTGTTTGTTAATTTCCGTATTAAATCTCAACAACGATCTCGATCAAGTTATATTAGTTTAGCAATTAAATTGAATATTCTTAAATCACACAGATGACTTCGTCGCCGACATTATTCCTACAATTTGACAAGCCTTCGCAGGATTAAATTTTTAATTTGATCTAACCAATTTCATGTATTTTGGTGTTTGATTAGCAATATGGCACCTAGGTTTTCTATATTTGTTGATTCGCATGTTTGCATGTTTAATATGATTTTTGTTTATGATGGTTACTGAATAATTGTGGGTTTGCCCTTTTAATCCATGGTAGTTTTCAGGTATTTCATCGGTTTGTAACAAGGCTAATCATAAGATTAGGTTTTTCTGATTTATTTTCGCAATCATCTAGATTTCTCAGACACCATTTTATAAGGGTATAGGATTATTTTTGTAAAATTTGAAGACTAACCGAAGAAATGTGTTTAATAAGAAGTGCTAACTCCGTTGGCGCTTTGATGTCTAGGGTTTTTCATGTTGTGTGTTTGTAGTTTTGGGTTTTAACTCAAATCTCTTTCAATTTGGGCCCCAGTTCTGTGTAAATTCGAACCTAAATGATACTGGACCAAAGTCGGACGAGACACAATAAAGCGACTTAAGTGTTATTTGGCCAGATTTTTTTTTTCTTTTCTTAGGAAAACCATGGATTGGGGCTTTTATATTTATTCATATATTATTATTTTTATTCATGGATTGGGGCTTTTATATTTATTCTTATATTATTATTTTTATTCATGGATGATTAAATTATATTTGGTAGCATGCTTTAGTTGTGATAACGCATACATAGATTAGTGGTGGGCCATATTATCTTGTATCAATGCTATACATGTGCATAATTAAATTTGATTTTTAAAAATCTAGATAAATATAATTATAAAAAATCCTTTAATTTTTGTGGGTCCAAATAATAAAATTGTCATGTAAAGCCCCATCGAATAATCATGATCGGGTTTTATTGGATTAGATCTAAATAATTTTAAAATCTTAATTAGATTGACCGGTCCACCACCGACAACTCTTAGAGATTAAGAGAATTTTAAAATTAAACAAGGATAAAATCCTTTAATTTTTGTGGGTCCAAATAATAAAATGGTCATGTGAAGCCCCATCGGATAATCATGATCGGGTTTTATTGGATTGGACCTAAATAATTTTAAAATCTTAATTAGATTGACCGGTCCACCACCGGCAACTCTTAGAGATTAAGAGAATTTTAAAATTAAACAAGGATTAAAAAAAATCACGATAATTTTATTAACCTCCCAACGAGGCTCTAATAATATTATTACGGGCCATATGAACAATGACGAAATGAAAGGTATTATCTTAGGAAGGTTCTATCTAAGAATATTTGGACGTAAGAGGTTTCCATAAGATTCCCAAAATTTTTTTGGGACTTGACTTAGATGAATACTATTCATTTTATGATCAAGTTTAGTTTGTTATAAAATGTCTTGCCCACCGTGAGCATTTTTATTATAAAACTAAATTATTTGCTCACAATAAACAACAAATATATTTTTGTTTCGCCAATGTAATATATGTTTATTGTATAACATACGAAGTTAATATTAGTGTGCAATAATGTATAATTTTTTTCAAAAAATGGCATTCAACCCTCTAGCTATGATGTTGAATAAAACCATCGATGGAAATAACTTTGAAGATCGAAAACAAACTTATACATCGCTTTTGGATTATGAGAAAATCAAGTTTGTCCCCGGATACCCCTAAGCCACTATCCCTGAAGTCGGGTGCTAATGATATAAGAAAAACAGCAAACACATTGTGGAGAATGCAAACATTTCACTTCGATGTTATATTCTTACTGTTAAGTGGTCATTCGAGGCGAAGAAATAACACCTCTTGACAAAATGAGTAGAAATGCTCCAGATCAAGGATGTTTGCTAAAAGTATTGTCTCCGAGACAAACTGCTATCACCGATTTCTGCTTAATAAATAATGATTAGTGGGCGGTGAAGGATCATTAAGGCAATGATTTCACATATCGGGCCGAAGGAAGTGATGGGGGCAAAACTTCAAAGAGCCATGCAAGATTGGAATGTTTACTGAGGTTCTAAACATAAAGGAACCTAAGGGTGGAAACAAGAGTTAAAAAGAAGCCGCAATGATACTTCGCCATCAAGTCGACGCAATGAAGAAGTCCGAGAAAATGCCCGGGGAATTCTTTAAAGAATGCGAGACGGAAAGGACATAGCTAGGCTTGAGAATTGCGAGCCACCCGAAAAGCTAGTGGTTGAACATAGCACGTCCCAGTGAAGAAGGACAAAGATACTTGAAACTTGGAAATGGGGAGCTAATCTCTGTAAAGGCCATAGGACATTGTTTTAATTTTTGAGAATAATAGGACTTTATGTTTAGAAGATTGTTTATTTGCTCCGGATTTCAAGAGGAATTTGGTTTATGTCAGTTGTTTAGTTGAACACGGTTTGACAATACAGTTTAATTCCTCAGTTTCAATAAGAAGTAAATCTTCTTTTATTTGTTCCGGTGATCTTATGAATAATGTTTATTTATTAAGCAAGTCCCTTGTCTATGATATAAATGCCATTGAAATTGTTGAAAATGAACATAATCACCTTGCGAAAAGGAAAGTATCAAATGAAACTTACGCTTTGACATTTGCGATTAGGTAAGTATTAATCCTAATAGGATACATGGTTTGAGTGAAGGGTGGGTTTTAGAGATTCCACAGCATTTGAACTGTCTGATATGTGAATCCTGTTTGGAAGTAAAATGACGAAGGCGCGAGGCGAAAGGATATACGCCTGACCAAATCATTGGAGTGTTGGTGCGTACTAATGTATGCGGACCCGATGCGTGTTGAGCCCGAGAGGTGGGTATGAGTATTTTTGTCCTTTATTACGGATGACTGCTGACATATGGTTTTGTTTACTGTCTGCCAAAAGTCTAAAACTTTTGATAAATTTCAAGAATATAAGTACAGACAGCGATTAGATTGTCCATATCAAACAACTTCGATGTCCGGCGAAGTGGAAGATACTATGCGGAGAGTTTAAGTTTTACTTAACTTCGAGGATAGTTTCTATTTGTCGACCTGGGCTACCTCGGCAAAATGGAGTTGCGAGAAAGGAGAAATAGAACTCTCTAGACATGGTGAGATCGATGCATGGTTATTCATCTCTCTACCTATATCGTTTTTGGGGATATGCCTTAGAGGCTTTGCTACATATTTATTGAACTTGATTCCTTAAAATTAGGTTTCTAAGACACCCATTTGAATTATGCTAGGCAGCGCAAGCTGGTTTAAACCATATTCGTATGCAGGGTGCTCGACACATGTCTTGAGAAGGAACCACATAAGTTGGAATCACAAATGCTTGAAATTATGTTTGTTTATTGGATACCACTAAAGGAGCGAGAGGTGGACTTTTTTATAGTTCCTCGAAGAGAAAGTTACCGGTGAGCACTAATCACGAAAATTCTTGAGGAAGACTATCATAAAAACAATTTCAAACCTAAGAGTAAGATAATTCTTGAGGAGCTTGACTCGGCTGAATCGTCTAAACTTCACAATTTGGACTGTTGTGCCATTGTTTTTCAGTCACGTGTTCAATAGAGGAAAATGAAAATATACTCGAAGGTGAGCAAGCACGAGTAAAACGATAGAACAACGGGTAGACAACGAGAAAAATCAAATTCAAAATGATCGAGAGGATCTTCTGTAGAACCCACGACAACCGGTGGAGCTTAGTAGTGGGAGAAACGACCACGCGAGCCATCGAGGTGTATCTCTTGTTAGGCGAATCGTACCCAGAAGCTATAACCATTGATAGCGAAGAGGATCAGTAAGAATTACAAAGAAGCACTGAGAAGGATGTTGATGCGGGGGTGGCTGAACCGTGGGCCAGGTGAGATGGAGTGCATGTGTGTTCCTAGCTTCGGTCTAGTCTCTTATAGAGGCACCCTAGGGGTAAAACATAGGGTGTAAGCGGATCTACAATAGAAAAAGACGACCCCGGATGGGAAGGTAAAAACCTTGAATTTAGATTGGTGGCAGGTTATACCCAGAGGGGATAGATTATGAAGAAACCTTTTAGCGTTGGCCATCCTTAAATACATCCAAATTCTTTTAGATG